>CM038631.1:1831130-1841130 GCA_021554675.1 Leuciscus idus | reverse complement strand
AGATATTCTTTTTGTGAGGTGACTATCACTTTTTAGGCTATATAATATTCGATTTGTGCACACTGTAAAAAATAAAAATAAAAAAGATCAATGAGCCGTGACAACATGTGTTTTACATTATTTTAAATAATCAAAATAAGCCATTTTACATTTTTTATGTTATATGGACTCAACTTATTTTTTTTAAGTCAGTTTAATAATTTAAGTTTAATTGACTCAAACTTCCTTTTTTATTACAGTGCATATTTATGCAAATTGTACACACCTTGTTATTTTAAAAGTTTGCATGGGTTAAGTAATAATATTTTCTTGTTTAATGGATTAATGGATTGATGGATGTATGTATTATTGATCATGGGAAATCAATGGGTTATTTCTCCTCCTCCCCACGAGTGAAAGCCTCAAAATCACTAACAGATCAATATAAGACGGGAAACAAACACTCCAAGAAAAGAAAAGCTTGATTACCAGAAGAAACTCCATCAATAGAGTGAGTTTGTCCTCTTATGGCTCTGCTTCTCATCTCTTCTGATTTGTGTTGCCATGACAACATCTCAGCTAACAACGAGTCCCATCGGGTTGTGTGTGTTTATCATCACAGGCTTCTCCTATGAGGACGAGCATGATGATGATAGAGAGATAGATATATACAGCACATTTTCACTTTTTGCATTGTGACATTTTTTTTTTTTCAATTAGGCTATATTTGAGGAATATTATTGGCTGCATTATGCTGAAGAAAGACACTTGTGTGTGTGTTTGAGAGGTTATTAGACCGATATAATTCATCGCTCTCAGATGTCGATGAACTCAGAGCTGGTTTGATCTGAGATCGATGAGATTATGACAGGGGAGATGATGTGACGTATAAAAGGTCGTGACCCTGCAGTCACTATATATATGGCTAGCTATATATATACTATATAGGCCTATATATACATACTGTATGCCTATCTATTCAGTTTGTTTGTTCATTTGTTTGTTAGATCGTTAGTTTGTTCGTTAGGCTAGTTAGTTAGTTAGTTCGTTCGTTTGTTTGTTTGTTCGTTAGTAGTTAGTTTTGTTCGTTCGTTTGTTTGTTTGTTCGTTAGTTAGTTTGTTTGTTAGTTTATTGGTTCGTTAGTTAGTTTGTTAGTTAGTTCGTTGGTTAATTATTTGTTCGTTCATTAGTTCGTTAGTTGGTTACTTTGTTAGTTTCATTAGTCTTCGTAGACTTGTTCGACATCATTTTTGGCCTTCCTGTCATGCAAAGAAATGATGAACACATGCAAGAGAGAACAACAGGAGAGAAGGATGTTTGAGAAGTATTAAATGTTAAAGGTTTACTGTTTTTATCTGACTTTTTGTTTGTTTTTCAATGTGATTTTTGGTTAATTGTATTGAATCCAATCAGGTCCGATTTGACCCAGAATATTATGATTGTACGCAGAATTTGAACATCAAGGTTTAAAATACTTCTAGAAGAATATCTCTCGCTTTACTGACTGCTACAAAAATTCTTCCTCAGTATTTTTGTCTTGTTTTCCAGTACAAATATCTAAAGATTCGTATATCAATACGTTTTATTGGGAGAAGCAAAATCACTGAAAATATGAAAGTCTTGTTTTCTAAAAAAATAAAACATCTGTCAGTGTGGTCAGAAAAATAAACGCAATTGAAAGGGAAAACTTGTTTCTTGTTTTAAGCACAAACTGATTAATTTTGATCAGTTTATCAGTAAACGACAGTGAATATCTCCAGTCATTCTGCATATGTGTCCTGATTGAGGAGAGCTGGAGGAGCGTCATGCTTCGGGTTTGTCAGGTGTGTGTGTGTGTGTGTGTCGAAGGCATCTGAAATTGCTCTTGATTTGATCTGCAGGTCTCAGGAGAAACACACACACACACACACACACACACACACACACACGTCGATCACACGGTGATTTGTTCACTCCTGACAGATTACACTGTGAGACCTCAAACACACGACAAATCTGGTCACGTTGACGTGGACTTGGTCCGATTTCACCATAATTCGCCTTATTAACTCTCTCAACACAGTTATAATTCTTCCACAGAGGAAATATCTACAGATTTTAATCTGGTTATATTCCTAAATCTTTATGATATGTTTATTCTTGCTCAAACTAACACTTTTTAAAAAAGTGTGAGTGGAGGCGGGGCTCATTTGCATATTCATAGAACCGAGGATACTAAATGAGGCAAGGGTGTCGAGTTACAGTCAAGATATTTTAAGGCTGAAGATTTTTTTTCCAAGGAAAAAACGTTTAAATATCTAATTTTGGTGATCAAAAATGAGTTTTAAGCGATATAATTATTGACTTTAAGAAAAACTGAAAAGGTGCTGGTAATTTTCTGCCAGGATATTATATCCGTTAATTTGACAGATATTTCCTATGTGTGAGTGTGTGTGATAGAGAGGGATAGAGAGAGAAAGAGAGAGTGTGTGTGTGTGTGTGCGTGTGTGTGAGTAGAAAGAGAGAGAGGAGAGACTGCAGATCGTCTTCGCATCGCTATTGGCTTCTTGTTCCTCAGCGCCGCGCGCGCACCTCTCGCGCACAGTGATGCTCGCACCTGTCCCGACCCGCAGCATCATCATCATCATCACTCTCATCAGCATCATCATCAGCAGCGGATCTCCATGACGACAGCGCTTCCAGCATGGTGCAGAAATCCCGCAACGGCGGCGTGTTCCCCGACGCCCCGCCGGCCGAGAAGAAGCTGAAGGTGGGCTTCGTGGGGCTGGACGCGGGCGCGACGGACTCGAGCCGAGACGGCGCGTTGCTGATCGCGGGCGCGGACGCGTCGAAGCGCGGCAGTATCTTGAGCAAACAGAGATCCAGCATCTCCGGGAAGAGGCCGCCGAAGCGCAACGCGTTCTACCGACGCCTGCAGAATTTCCTCTACAATGTTCTGGAGAGACCGCGCGGATGGGCGTTCATTTACCACGCTTACGTGTGAGTCTCTGCACCTTTAAGTGTTTTAAGTGTTTCTTCTCTGGTGGCCATCAAAACAAAGAGCTTCTCATCCCTCTCTGTCAGTCAGCATCTCTTCACGCGCTTGGCGAGGTGTTTACACGACTGTTCTCGCTGTAGAATTGAGCATCACTGGAACAAAGCTTCTTTAATATTAATAGTTCAGTCTGGAGCCAGATCTACCCCCCAAAAAAACAACCTTTAATAGATTGTTTAGTATCGATTCTGAATGTGCCTTGTGGAAAAGCGCTTCATGTTTAATATGTTTGGCAGGATTGTTCTATTAATAGATGATGTTACTTTCCTGCCGGTTGTGTAAAGCTTTGTTTATGTGAATATCTGCACCTTTAAGTGTTTCTTCTGCTGGTGGCCATCAAAACAAAGACCTTCTCAAACCTCTCTGTCAGTCAGCTTCTCCTCACGCGCTTGGAGAGATGTGTACTCTTCATTTCTTTCATTTATTCATTCGATTAATGGTTGCCCAAAGTGCTTCACAATAAAGAAGAACAAGCAATAAAAAAATACACACAGGCGCACTCGAAACCCCTTCACGAGTGTTCTCACAGAGCTTTAACAGATGTGATTCTAGCCTACATTTGAAAGTAGTGATAGATGTGGCTGATCTAATGGAGACAGGAGATCATTCAGAGTTTTGGACCCATAAATCGCTCTTATGTTTATATGTTGTCCTGCTGATTCTCTGATCTCAGGGATCTGGAGGAGTGTATGTGGACGACATGTTGGACATGTAAAGGTGCCTGATTGTGAAGAGCCTTAAAAACAAGTATAAGAATCGTACACGATTGTTCTGTAGAAGAACTGTTTTGGGCATCGCTGGATCAAATCTTCTTTAATATTAATAGTTCAGTCTGGAGCCAGATCTGCCCATAAACCCTTCAGTGTTGATTGTGCTTCATGTTTACTGTGTTTGGCAGGATTGTTCTATTAATAGACGTTTCTTCCGGTTGTTTAAAGCTTTGTTTAGTTGAATTCATAATCATATTTGCCCAAAGAAAGAACGCTTTATTCTGAAATGAATCATCCTCCAGGCTTCAGTTCTTCATGACAGAGAATTGTAATCTGCTGCACTTTTGATGTGCGTTTAATGCATTTTAATGATTTTTAGCAATAGAAGATTTCCTTCTTGTTGCTTATTATATAATTCTAAGAAGCATTTTTAATAGTTAATCGAGTTTTATAGGCTGATGTTCATGTTTAGCACTGAAGATCTGTCGTGCTTTAGTTGTGCATCTCATGCGGTTACAGATGTTTATATTGTTCAGCGACTGAAAATGCTTGTATGACTTTTCGATGGTTCGTTATATCGCTCTGAAAGCTTGATATTAATAGTTATTCAACCAGAGAATCTTTCTCAAATTGTGTTCAGGTTGAAGGTTCCCGTTGCAAGCCAAAGAAACCCAGTCTGATGCTGTTTGGAGGCACATCTCATGCTTGTAAGATATTTAGTTTCGATGTTCCTTGTCCAGAGCTCAACATGAACCTGGATTTTCAATTAAAATCCCACAGAATGTCGTTCCTCATTCTCTCAGTGACATCCAGGATTCTGGTGTCTCGTGTTATAAACAATCAGAGCAACACACACCGAAGGCTGAGTTACAAACGTCTGCGATCACCAAACACACACACATGCACTGTTTAATCAACAGCGATCGCATCTGATCAGTTCATAAGCATCAGATTACCCTCAGTCAAGAGCTTTAGGATGATCTCTGTGTCAGGTATAATAGTGTGGAGTTTGATCAAATGCAGTTGTTATACAGTCAAACAAACATTTACTCAGACTCCTTTAACATTTCTCACATTATCACAGTTTATTCGCTAAAATGGTAATAATATGAGCAGAACTCAGTTGATATTTGACTGGTTTTGTCCGTCCTTCTGTTAGACTGTCTCACACATGAATTATGTTGAATATCTGTCAGCTGTTAAATTTAACTACACAATTAGATAATACCAGTTTAGCTCAACCAATCACCAAGCAATGCTTCATTGTGTTCAGTCTGTGTGTAAAAAGAGCATTAGCAATTAAAGACAAAACACTTCAGCAAAACATGATCAGCTCAAAGTGTCTGAGTAATATTTGGTCTCAAATTTTTATACATTTTACTGGTATGAAGAATTATTGGGTATAATATGTCACAGTTTACTTATTTTGCTCTCCTCACTTACATAAATGAACTATAAAGTCCTGCACACACTAGTAAAAAAATATGAAAAATGATATGTGGTGTCTGGATAAGTTATGTTTTAGTGATATGAGCCGCAGATGTTGCTCACCGGCGACCCTGTATCTTCACAGCGTTGTAATAATCTCAGTCCATTCATTAAAGCGGATGTTTCAGCACCAGCGCACACGGACAGCTCCCGAAACACATCCATCCTCAGACACACACACACACACACACACACACACACACACACACACACACACACACACACACACACACACACACACACACACACACACACAGAATCACATCTTCAGTCCCTGTTTAAAGGCCTGGGTGTCAGTCATTAGATGCTAATGAACCAACGCAACGTCATTATAGTTAAAGAAAGATGCAGAAACATTGTAATCAAAGTTAAGTTTGATCGGGTGAATGACATTCACACATTTACAAGTGAACAGATTTTTTACATTTCCAATGTTTTTTGCATTGATATCTGAACATTTACTTTGTAAATCGTCATAAATTGTTTGATTTATTTCAGAACTGTTTGTAAAAAAAAATGTATGTCAAAATACTTTACCGTCTCAACAAGCGCAATCGACTCAATGTGTGTGTGTGTGTGTGAGAAAGAGTCATTGACTTCCATTCACTTTTTTATTGAATGGATTGAATTACGATTGTTTTTTTACTCTTAAATTCAGTTCTTACTAGTTAAATGCAAGCGTAGATCTCTCTAATTACATTTTTACTAGTAAAAACAACACATTATAGATATGTATAGTTACAGAGCTCTGTTATTGAAAGAGAGAGCTTTGAAATTGCATTATTTAAAGAAAGAACTGAATTAGAGAGCTCTTTAATAATAATTGTTAATAGTAAGAGCTAAATTGTAGAGCTCTCAATTAAATTCTTACTAGTAAAAATGCAATTACAACGAGTAACGCTGAACGGCTTTCTCCATTTCTCCATATTTCTCCATATTTTTCCACTTCCTTCCTATCGGATGTAGTCGTTTCTCTGTATCTGGTCCACTCTTGATCATAATTATGTTTAATTGAACAGTGGACTGATTAGTTAATGTTATCATGAATACTGGATTATATCTTGTAAATAATAAGATTAGCAGTTGTGTGGGTGTAGAGACAGGATTAGTTTCTCCATCAGTTCCTCCAGTGCTTTCTGTCAGTGTCAAAGTCATCTTAGTTTTACTTAGAAGAACTAATGCACTGTTTGTGTGTAAAGCTGCTTTGGGACGGTACGGATAAACATGCTTCACCAGCTGAATGAGTTGTAAGCATTGTAAGTGATTTGGCTGTATATGAACTTATAAGGCGCTGAAATTCTCCACTCTTGTGTTTATGCTGCAGATGTTTCTAAACCGCTGTGTGTTTCTGTGTCTTCTGAAGGTCGTGTATGAGTATAAAACACGTTGACAGTGCGGAAACTGCAGAGTAACACGCTCACGTCAGCAGAAACTGCTAATCGTAGTGGACAGAAACCGGAGAGGAAGAGTTAAATAAATAAATGGAGTCAAAACTGTCACCGTCACGATGTTTCAGAGGCGCTGATGTTCCCCAAATAACAGCCGGAAAGTCTTGATGTGTGTATTTTTCAAAGCAAATGCTTTTGAAGGTTTTATACACTTAAAAAAAAAAAAAAAAATGGTGAAATTTATGGTAAAAAAAATGGTTGCCAGACCGTAAAAAAAAATATATGGTTGCAAAAAATTACAATTTACTGGTTGACAACTTTTATTTACAATATATATATATATATATATATATATATATTATTTATTTATTTATTTATATATGATATGATGATTTGATGCTCAAAAAACATACCTTATTATTATCAATCTTGAAAACAGTTGTACAATTTTTTTCAGGATTCTTTGCATCAGAAATATGTTAATTTACCAAAATACTAAAATCTGTTTTATTACCTTTATAATATACTGATATAATATACTTTATAATATACTATAATCTCCTTAAAATCACAGGTAGTAAAGAGAAAGGCATATGAAATATCAAAGTTAATCACAAGCAGCTTTTCCACAAGATGATTAAAGTATTAATATATAAAAAGTGCACAATCATACACACAAATACAAAACACCACACATGACACTAAAATAATGCAAAAAACATTCATTCCACAACATAAGATGGAACATAAAACCCTACTGTACATAACTGAGAACTAAAAACTAAGAAGAATCGTGTCGTGTTAAAATCATCAAGGTGTGACACACAAAGAATTGACAGATTATGTTTTTACACTGTAAATGATAAAATGACGTACTTTTCCACTTCCAAAAATAGTATTTTACTGTATTATTCCATGATATGAATGTATATTATCAGGGAACGTCCCCAATTAAGCAGCATTTTTACAGTATTTCACCGTTTCATATTTACAGTGTTCCAGGCAGACAGATTAGTCTTTGCTAACATGTTTGTGAATACATATAATACAGAATTTAACATGTAATTTTATGCTGACTTCATTTAATCACCAAAAGGAGGTAAAGTTGTGTTGTTTAAGTGAGTGTTATGATGAATATGACACACTCGTCTCTCATGTGACAAACCTGTCCTGTAAAACTCCAGTCTTTCTGCAGCCAGAGTCAGCACTTCCTGTGTGTGTGTGTGTGTGTGTGTGTGTGTGTGTGTGTGTGTGTGTGTGTGTGTGTGTGTGTGTGTGTGTGTGTGTGTGTGTGTGTGTGTGTGTGTGTGTGTGTGACCTCTCAGCTCAGGTGTGAATCAGGCACCACCATTTAAGTTTGCTGTGAAAAAAGCAGCATGGTCTCAGGCCGACAGAGACGTGTTCGGGCAATCTGCCCCACGGCCCGTCACCGACACACACACAAGCTGACACACACACGCTGATTCATGAGCTGGTTTATATGGAGCTGTTTGTGTGCCACACATTACAGTGATGAAGGAGACGTACACCTCATATACACCAGCTGAAGGTTTTTTTTCATGCACTGACATATGGTAACCAGTAGGGGTGTAACGGTTCCCTCATGTCACGATTCGACACAGATCACGATACTGAACTCACAAGACCATATTATTGCGATACTCCAAGACATATAAATGTACTGTTGATTAAAATGCTAAATTTGGTTTTACATTGTGTGTGTAAATGAATAGACTTGGACTTGGTGCTGAAACCCAAAGCACAGGATAATAGAGACGCCAGAATAACAATATTCATGATATTCATGAATACAGAATTATTTTAGACGAATATTCTTGCACTCTTGCACAATAATGTCGGCCACTTTATACTGGTAACATCAGACATTTGGCATTATCAGGACCCACAAATATTCCCCCATTGCATTATCATACATTATATTCAACATTATATATAGTAGTTTAATGCAGAACTGACACTAAAACTCTGAAAACTTGAATTTGTTCCTCACATAGTGATTTTCATTTTATTGTGAACTATCCACGATACATATTGTTGCATGTTTATATTGCGATATATTGTGTCACGATATATTGTTACATCCCTATTTAGTTCAAGCTTTTAGTGTTGATGTGAATGTTAGATATTTCATAACTGATTTGAGAAAATTAAGGAATAAATTACACTTGACTGTATATTCATATCGAGAACAGCTGATTTGAATGGTAGTAATATTTCACTATTATTGGCTGCTGGTTGTGAAGTGACGCAGAGGACTGTGTCTGTCAGTCAGGGTTGTAAAGCCCAGTTTTGCGGGTCAAAGAACGAACGTCCTATTAGAGGGAAGAACAACAAACATGATAAACGAAGGACTGGATGTGGCTTTAGCTCTCTGCGGAGGGAAATGAAGCTCTTGCTGTTTGAATGGGCTGAATTGCTGCATCTAAAAGCTGCTATTTCAGTCACACAACAGCCTGAGATGAAGCTGTCGGCAAGTCAACATGAAACAGCATTTGTAACTCGTTTCACCGTTGTAAGGAAACTGGATTAAGCCGTCTGTGCTGGTCTTTGGCTTTGGTCCATTTAAACACTCACATATTATTTATTCCTAGCCTGACGTCGTCATACTCATACTGATACTCTGATACAGTCTGATCTGCTCCATTGAGCTTTGATTATGGGGCGTTTCAACCGAACCAGGAAAGAAAATGCCTCTGCACTCAATTGGATAGACCTACAACCAATCAGAGCGACGGAGTAAGTGACGTATGTTCTTCATTCATCTTTCCGATTGACAAATGCCTTGATCGCAACGGATCAAGTCCAGACCAAACTTCCCGACCTCAAATGTTGTGGGCGGGGCTAAGTTCGGCTGGTGGTATAATTAACCACATAGCAACACCATAGCAACCACATACCATCAGCCTAAAAATCACTCCTCCTTAGCAACCACATAGCAATGCCCTAGCAACCACACAGAACAGCAAAGCAATGCCCTAGCAACCACCGAGAAACACTTTAGCAACCACAATGCACCACACTAAAATTTACTCAGATTTTCTCAGCAACCATATAGAAACGCCCTGGCAAACACCCAGAAAAGCATAGCAACTGCAAAGCAACGCTCTCGCAACCACCAAAACACTTTAGCAACCACATATCAGAACATCAAAAATCACTCTGTTGCTCTTTTAAAATGAATGCGCCGTCGATATCTTCTATAACAGACGCGATGGCGGAATCTACACATCTCAGTTCTCCAGCGGCAGCCATCTTTGTTGTAAACGAATTCAACCCAAGCGCTCTTTGTTGACGTGGATGATTACGTTACTGTTGATCATCTGTCCATTATCGTATAAAGCCCGCCCTGACACTTTGATTGGTCCGAACAGCTCTGGTT
>CM038631.1:1806130-1826130 GCA_021554675.1 Leuciscus idus | reverse complement strand
AACGCGCATCCCATCATTGCCTCTCTCATCTACTACGCGATATCACAGTTTGACATGTCTGTCATTGGAAAGTTCCACGTGGTGTCATGAATAATTAAGAGCAAGTGTCTTCTCATTGGATAAGAAAACTCAGTCATGAATAATTATGAGACACCGATGAGTCATCAAAGTACTATAGTGCTGTGACGTGGACACGATGAAGATTTTAAACCCGGAAGATGAAAATAGCGCTAAAATTTAACCATTTCCCCCCTACTATTAAATCTAACAGATGCTAACATTGTCTTCAATGGTGTTCAACACACACACCTTTGTTAAAATCTCAGAAAATTTGGTTTAGGGTTTCATGACCCTTTAAGAGCAGTGTGATGAACTCATGCCTCTCTAACCACACTCACACTTCAGAGAGAACTGTTGCAATGAGAGCTGGCATGTGCTATAAGTGTGTTTTCAATCATACTCACACACACACACACACACACACACAGGGCCGGCGCTCCGCACACGCACATCACGCACTGCGCGTAGGGCACCAAGTACTTGGGGGGGCACCAACAAATCTGGGTCGTGAAAAATCATCACAATAGGCTACTAGTATAAATAACAAATAAAATATGTCTAAAGCGTGTTAATATACAAAAGCAATACAAAAGTAATATAGGCCTAGACCAAATTAGTCGAGAAAAAGGTGAATCTCCTGTGCCAGTCTCCCTCTGGTGCCCCCCTAAGACAATGTTTTAAATAAAAATGTTAGTTTTGTAGCCCTTGCGTGTATGCATGTCGGGGCGTCGCTAGTAGTGCAAAAGATCCGGGGCTTTATGTTGAGTCTTTTATTTTAACGGGGGTCCAGGGGGTTTCTCCCCCGGGAAATTTTGAAACTTGGGCTGTTAAAGATGCAGTTAGTTTGTTTGAGAAGGAAAGGAAGGCCAATCGTTGGGGTCCTCATCGTCATATTTGAATGACAAATAAAGCAAATTTTCCCCCTAGGTAGGCTATTACGTTACAGATGTGTGCATAGGCTATTAGTGCAAAACGTTCCCTATTGTAATTTCTTCGCTTCAATACAATGTCTATCTGCCTCTTGGTAAGGTGAACTTTAGAACTTTAGCTCAAACTCATCAAAACGTACCTGCGTTCATCAGTGGGGCAGGAACGTTTAAGTGGCCTGGCTGTCATCAGCATCAATGGGGACGTGGCTCAGAAACTGTCATATGATGACCTGATAGCTGATTTTGCAGCTAGGAAATGTAGGCGTGTGCCTCTGTAGGGCCTCTGACAACTGATGGTAGTGAAAATGTTTAATATAGTTCTATAGAATAGCAGAATGGTCTCTTTATAGAGATGTAGTCCCTCTGTTGAGTAAATTCTACTGTGCAGTTATGTATGGTTATTTGCAGTTTAAAATGTGCACTTTAAAATTCATGCTTATACTGTTATTTGCACTTTCAACTTTTTTTGCACTTTTAACTTTCTGTGTTTACATTGTTCAGTTCCAAATCTGTGTTTTTAGTAATTGTGGTGGTATTTGGTATTTATAATTTTAACCTTTATATTATTTATTTCTTTTCATGTTTGGTGCCATTGTTAATGTAAAATTATTTATTTGCAGCAGTTATTTTGGAAGTAAAGAGAACCTAACTAAGAAATTCTGAATGATTGTTATTTCTTTGGTGGGTGGTTGGGGGGGCACCGCCAAGCATTTGTGCTTAGGGCACCCAAATGGCTAGCGCCGGCCCTGACTTCAAGCATGTATAAAACATTTCATTTGCGTCTGCGTGTGTGTGGCTTGTGTTTCTGAGTCCAGCAAACAGCCTCTGTCCAGTGGATTAGATGACGAAACTACAATCTAATTATAGATTATCGACCACAAGCAAAAAACCACATCAATGCAGAGAAGAGCGTCCGCTGAAGACACACCTCAGCGCCAGAGACATCCGGGATGCCACTGATTTCCCAGTGGAATGAAACAGGCCTCTGGTTCAGGATCAGTGCTTAGAGAGTTTAATGTGAGTTCAGGGAGAGATGCATTAGAACATTAGTGGAAATGTCAATGTCATCCACTAGCCCAATAACTGCAGTGTTAAGTCACTGATTACCATATCACACACACACACACACACACACACATATCACCGGAAGCTGCTGTGTTTCCTCTCATTTACACTAATGGATTCACATCACTTGTCTTTCCTCGTCTTCTCTTCTCTTACTCTCTTGGTTTGGATGGAGAAACCAAAGAGAAAAACGACATTTCACATTTCCCGGATGAAACAGCCGTGATTACCACACAGAGAGAAACAACATCGTTTTTGTCATGTCATGCATTTTGAATATGAGTGTAATGGGAGATTTTTTAAACTTTAATCTTAATACTTTTTTTTATAGTTTCTAAGTATCAAGTTTCAAAGAAACCAGTATCATTTTCTCTGAAATAGACAGATAGATGCTGGTTTCTCTCCATCTATCACACACACACACACACACACACACACACACACACACACACACACACACAGACACACACACAAACAAACACACATTCGCACACACACACAAACACACACTCAAACTGACACACAAACAAACACACATGCACACACACACACACAGACAGACACACAAACAAACACACATTCGCACACACACACACTCAAACTGACAAACAAACAAACACATGCGCACACACACACAAACTGGCACACACACACACAAAAACACACACTCGCACACACACACACACACACACACACACACACACACAGACAGACACACACACACACACACACACACTCAAACTGACACACAAACACACACACACACATACACACAGACAGACACAAACAAACACACATTCACATACACACACACACACTCAAACTGACACACAAACAAACACACATGCGCACGCACACACACACACACTCAAACTGACAAACAAACAAACACATTCGCACACACACACACACACACACACACACACACACTCAAACACACACACACACAGACACACAAACACACATTCGCACACACACACAGACAGACACACAAACAAACACACATTCGCACACACACACACTCAAAATGACACACAAACAAACACACATGCACACACACACACAGACAGACACACAAACAAACACACATTCGCACACACACACACTCAAACTGACAAACAAACAAACACATGCGCACACACACACAAACTGGCACACACACACACATACACACAGACAGACACACAAACAAACACACATTCACACGCACACACACACTCAAACTGACATATACACACACACACACACACACACACACGCACACAATCGTACATTAGCGGGCTCATTAAACCTCCTGTGTTAATGTTTCTTCTGTAATTTACTGTAAGAGTGTTGAGTCGGAGGCCTGATGCTCCTGATGCTCCTGAGCTCCTGATTACAGTCATTAATTACAGCTGCTGTGAGACTAATGACGTGAAGCTCGTCAGGACCCTCTGAAGACACACTTCTCACAGTCACACGTCAAATATGATCAAATATGAGCCACGCTCAAACTGATGAAACTCAGTCCAGATCCGACTTCAGGAACAACCGGAACAAGACAAGAGTAATAAAGTGATTTAAAGAAGTGTTTAACAAATACTGTACATGTGATTACAGTTTTTTTCAATTGTTTAAGCACAATTTAGAAAACAGGGCCCGGTTTGTCAAAACACTACACACAATTAGCACAACCCTACACCAAAGTAGCGCAACACCTCAGATCATTTGCAAAATGGAACACTTACACGACTTCATAAAAACAATATTTTGTTACCATACGAAACACACATTTCACATGACTTCAGTCTTTTTGAACCAGTTACACACTGCTGTTGCTAACCTAAAACACTTTTAGCAAGTCAAAATCTCAGTGATTAGAGTACTGTAAAATGAAGTACACAGAGAAAGTGCAACTATACAATAGTTCACCAAACACTACACAAGACCAATGCTGCAAAATATCATTTATTTCTCTCCATATACCCAAATCAGTCAACATGGAGAATCACAACAAAACATGTCCCAGTTTTCATGCTATACAGTAGTGTGCATAACACTGTTAGCTCAGCAAACAACAGACAAACGTAAAATACTGTATCCAGTACAGGTTACAATTACAGTAAATAACAACAACAACAACCATAAAAAATTATCTGAAAAAAACTGTAGAAAATACTACAGTAAACATACTATACATTATCTCTTTGCCTAGCCGGATCTGGCCAGACAATTTCATCAACATCACAAAGCTATATCCTCATTAGCAAGACAACGCGGGAAGAAGCGTCTTGAATGTCGAATCCATCCTTGCACAGCTGCGGCGTCGACTCTTGGTCACAGATGTCCTCCATGGCCTGAATGAGGCGTACCTGAGCCTGGGGCTGGAGATCGTAAACCTTCCACCGCCATGCAGAGAAAAACTCTTCCATAGGGTTTAGAAACGGAGAGTATGGTGGAAGGTGTAGTGCTGTCAACTGTGGATGGTGTTGAAACCAGTTCTGGACCAAAGCAGAGCGGTGGAATGACACATGGTCCCAGATGACAGTGTATTGCATCTGGTGCATTTCATTACCGGCTGTGACCATGTGTTAGCCTGGCTAACGTCAGACCACATCTCATTGACTCATCCCTCCATACTGGCACCTTCCCTACAGCATTCAAGCAGACTCGGGTTACTCCACTGCTCAAAAAACCAACGCTAAACACATCATTTGTAGAGAATTACAGACCTATCTCTCTCCTACCATTCATTGCGAAGACACTTGAAAGAGCTGTCTTCAACCAAGTAACATCCTTCTTGTCTCTAAACAACCAGCTGGATGTCAACCAATCTGGCTTCAAGAAAGGGCATTCAACTGAGACTGCATTACTGTCGGTCACAGAAGCCCTACGGATCGCAAAAGCTGCTTCAAAAATCTTCAGTCCTCATTCTCCTGGATCTGTCTGCTGCCTTCGACACTGTGAATCATCAGATCCTTCTGTCCACCCTCTCATCACTGGGCATCACAGGAACTTCACTCCACTGGTTTGAGTCCTATCTCACAGGTAGGTCCTTCAAGGTCGCATGGAGAGGTGAGGTATCCAGAGCACATCAGCTGACCACAGGTGTTCCCCAGGGTTCAGTTCTTGGTCCCCTCCTCTTCTCCATCTACACCACATCACTGGGACACATCATACAGGCACACGGTTTTTCCTACCACTGCTATGCTGATGACACACAGCTCTTCCTCTCATTTCAACCAGATGATCCCACAGTAGCTGCACGGGTCTCAAGCTGTCTGGCGGACATCTCCACATGGATGAAGGAACATCACCTGCAGCTCAACCTGGCAAAGACTGAGCTTCTCGTCCTCCCTGCCAATCCGTCTCTACAGCACGACTTCACCATCCAGCTAGAGTCATCATTAATCACCCCATCAAGATCGGCCAGAAATCTTGGAGTAACGTTTGATGACCAGCTGACCTTCACAGATCACATTTCAAAGACAGCTCGATCATGCAGGTTTGCACTGCACAACATCAGGAAGATCAGGCCTTTCCTAACTGAGCATGCAACACAACTTATCGTCCAGGCCCTGGTCATCTCTAGGCTTGACTACTGCAATGCTCTTCTTGCCGGACTTCCAGCATGTGCAACCAAACCCCTACAGATGATCCAGAATGCTGCAGCTCGTCTTGTCTTCAACGAGCCCAAGAGGGCCCACGTCACTCCTCTGTTCATCTCTCTGCACTGGCTACCTCTCGCTGCTCGCATCAAGTTCAAGGCACTGACGCTTGCTTACAGATCTATCACAGGCTCAGCTCCCACCTACTTTCACTCACTCCTACGAGTCTACATCCCTACCAGACACCTACGATCGGTCAACGAGCGACGTCTCGTGGTTCCATCACAGAAAGCCACAAAATCACTTTCCAGAACATTCTCATTCACAGTTCCATGCTGGTGGAACGCTCTCCCCACCCTCATCCGGAATGCAGAATCCCTGACAACATTCAAAAGACAGCTGAAAACCCATCTCTTCCGTGAGCACTTAACCTTATAAAAAAAAAAAAATAATAATAATAATAAAATAAAATAAATTCCTTTCCCTTTGAAACACCATTTATCAGGCTTATGCTACTCTGAATAATACCTGAACTTCGTATTTTGAGCACTTCTTGCGTTGTTGTTGTTTTTTTGCCTCTTCATGATGACTCGCTTAATTTAGTCCTAATTTGTAAGTCGCTTTGGATAAAAGCGTCTGCTAAATGACTAAATGTAAATGTAAAATGTCATTGAGACGTGGTCTGGGAACCACATGTTCATTTTCTCGTATTTGAGGCGTGGTTTACGAATGCCCAGAGCCGTTTATTGGGCGCTACGAATGTCTATCAAATGCGCCTGTATGTAGCTCATAGCCAATCGTTTCAATTATACCAGATGACTTTTGTAGAGCGACAGAAATTCGACGAGGAAGAAGACGAAATAAACGTGCGTTCTAAACTACTTAGAACACTATCTAAGGCTGCATGGAAAGGTAACTTCGCGTCTGATGCCATGTTGGATCCATCAGGATAGGTCTAGTATACAGTCAATGTAAAAAAGTCATGTGTGCAGTATATGCAACATCACAGTGCTGAAGTGAACAACACAAGCCTCAACACACTCATGCCGCAGCCGTTTGACCCTCTCATCCGCTCAAAAGGCACTCGATAAAGTTGTTTCATTTAAACCTGATGTCTTTTCAGGATGCGTGCCAGTGTTGACTGAGACCTGATGGACATTATTGAAAATGGCATGGTCACCGATAATGTTTGCTTGTAGTTCTCTGAGCCTGATAGCATTATTGTCCAAAAACCATGTTTATTATCTCTCTCTCTCTTGTTCTTGCGTGAATATGGGCTCTCTTCCTCCTTGTCGTTCCCGACCCTCAATCCTATGTAGAGAATAATACATGTAAATTACCTGTAACCAATGTCACAGGAAGGGGTATCACAAGTGCTGAAATGGTGCATATACAATAAGCGGCTGATTACTGTAACCATAGACAGATCTTCTTTTACCTGTTTTCATGTCGAAAAGTCCTTATGACAGACGCCACTGTATATCTGCTAAGATCTGGCTGAACTCTCAGTCCATCCTCCCTCAGCGTCAAGCCGTGGTTCACAACGTGGTCCACTAGTGTTGCACGAATGTCATTTGATAAGTTTGGTCCTCTTCTTCTTTGTGCACGTTCTCCTCCTGCTTCAGGTCTTCCTCGACCTCTGGCTTTGTGAAGCTGACAATGTGCTTACAGTTGTGCAAATCTAGCCTTGTGTTTTGCTCCTTGAGTGTAAGGTTTTGCTAATTGTGGGAAAAGTTTAATTTTAGTGTGTACGCAATCATAAAAAAACTGTAAAAGCAGATTATTTCAGTCTGATCTGAGAGGCTGGAAATGATGACAACAAACCTCAACTAACATTATGAGTAAAATGCTAAAAATAAAATAAAATGCTGATCCAACCTGCATAATAAGAACATTTAGTGTGAATCAAGATGTAAACGAGCACAGCACAAGCACCATGAGTAATCGATGGCGTCACACACACACACACACACACACACACACACACACACACACACACACACACACACACACAGGCCATGAACGGCTATCTGGAAACTAACCAGTTTGTGTGTGTGTGTGTGTGTGTGTGTGTGTGTGTGTGTGTGTGTGTGTGTGTGTGTGTGTGTGTGTGTGTGTATTTGTTTGGTGGATTTCATCCCATTTTTTTTGTAAGAACGACCTAAATTAAAAGCTATGACACACTAAAGAAATGAGGTAAAGTGTGTTTGTCAGTACATTACACGGCTATAACTTACTAACATTCAGTAATATGATGTGAGTGAAGCAACATACACTATGAGCTTAATACATGTATTATAAAACTAATAATTTCAACTAAAAAAATATTAAGTAAACTTCAGTTTTTCTTATGTAAGTACATGTGACGCAATTAAATTAAGTATAAACTAAATGTTGACCATTTATTTTACTTTAACTCATTTTAATTAAGTAAATTTAACAAGCAGCAAATATATATTTTTACAGTGATGACAAATAAAATAAGTTTAAGTTTTTCATATTTTGTTTAAGTTAACATTTCAAGTTTATGGTTTCAGTTTTTGTCATCAATAATAACCTTGATTCTTGGGCAAACATATGATTGGTACATTGAAAAGTTTGCCTGGCAACAAAGACAGACAAAAGAGATTTAATTCCCAGGCAAAGTCTCTTATTGGCTGTTCCGTTCTGTTCTCATCTTCCTCACACATTATCCACATCTTCTCTGTATGTGTGTGAGTGTGTGTGTGTGTGTGTGTGTGTGTGTGTGTGTGTGTGTGTGTGTGTGTGTGTGTGTGTGTGTGTGTGTGTGTGTGTGTGTGTGTGTGTGTGTGTGCTTGCGTGTTCTTGTCTTGTCTTGCTTGTTCTTTTCATCTAATCACCAGCTAATTAATCCTGGTTAAACACAACAGTTCGAGCTCATGTTCCCCCTTGATATTCATTAGAAGAATCTGCTAAGCAAGATGTTTGTGAGTGTAAGAATAGCCATAAAGAGGCAGAGACAGAAGGACTCGTCTGATCGGTGGTTTTGCACACTTGACCAGCGGAGCCGAACACTCTTTCGTGTTTTCATCAGTACAGCATCATCAATATCAATATCTATATCAACATCAATCACAGTTACTGAATCTGTGTGAATATTAGATTCTCACCGTTCCATGAACCTCTACTGTGACCTTGCAGAGATAATGAGCTTCCTCCATTATCACAGACTCATGTTGAGAAGTGAAGTCTATATCTGCACTGCATCACCAAAGATGATCAAAGCACTCGAAATATATGAAGATATTAATACACAACAGTACCAAACTGTGGCATATTACTGCAATTATCTTTCTTTCTTTCTTTTTCTTTCTTTCTTTCATTCTTTCTTTCTTTCATTCTTTCATTCTTTCTTTCTTTCATTCTTTCTTTCATTCTTTCTTTCTTTCATTCTTTCTTTCTTTCTTTCTTTCATTCTTTCTTTCTTTCATTCTTTCATTCTTCTTTCATTCTTTCTTTCATTCTTTCTTTCTTTCTTTCTTTCATTCTTTCTTTCTTTCTTTCTTTCTTTCTTTCTTTCTTTCTTTCTTTCATTCTTTCATTCTTTCTTTCTTTCATTCTTTCTTTCTTTCTTTCTTTCTTTCTTTCATTCTTTCTTTCTTTCTTTCTTTCTTTCATTCTTTCTTTCTTTCTTTCTTTCTTTCTTTCTTTCTTTCATTCTTTCTTTCTTTCTTTCTTTCATTCTTTCTTTCTTTCATTCTTTCTTTCTTTCATTCTTTCTTTCTTTCTTTCATTCTTTCATTCTTTCTTTCTTTTTCTTTCTTTCTTTCTTTCATTCTTTCTTTCTTTCTTTCTTTCATTCTTTCATTCTTTCTTTCTTTCATTCTTTCTTTCATTCTTTCATTCTTTCTTTCTTTCTTTCTTTCATTCTTTCTTTCTTTCTTTCTTTCTTTCATTATTTCTTTCTTTCATTCTTTCATTCTTTCATTATTTCTTTCTTTCTTTCTTTCATTCTTTCATTCTTTCATTCTTTCATTCTTTCTTTCTTTCTTTCTTTCTTTCTTTCTTTCATTCTTCTTTCATTCTTTCTTTCTTTCATTCTTTCTTTCATTCTTTCTTTCTTTCTTTCTTTCTTTCTTTCATTCTTTCTTTCATTCTTTCTTTCTTTCTTTCATTCATTCTTTCTTTCTTTCTTTCTTTCTTTCTTTCATTCTTTCATTCTTTCATTCTTTCTTTCTTTCTTTCTTTCATTCTTTCTTTCATTCTTTCTTTCTTTCTTTCTTTCTTCGTTCTTTCGACAGTACCCTAAAGTTAAATACGAGTAAAACCAAAGAGTCGTGTTGTGGAGGGTTTCGTCCATCCAAAATCTCTTTTCCTCTTTCTGAACCGTGCCGACTGTCCTCCACATGTGAGCTGTGTCTGCAAGAAGGCTCATCAGCGTTTATTTCTTCTGAGACGGTTGAAAGGATTTAATGTTAGACAGGACATTATGACAACAGTGCATCGGTCACTTGTGGAATCAGTCATGACATTTAACTTTGTTTCTTGGTATAGCTTACTTTCAGCTGAAAATAAGAAAAAAGATTACTGGTGTCTCGCAGCTTCCCCTCTCAGACCTTTATAATGTGGCAGTAAAGAGGAAAGCAGCTTCTATCATTATCGAGTCCACACACCCTCTTTATGATTCTTCTCATCCACTTCCATCATCAGGTTGCCGGTTCAGAACTCCCTTAGGAAGAAGGCTTATAGGAATGTGTTTGTGCCCAATGCAGGGACTGTTTTAAACAAGGTCAAGTGAGTGTGTGTGGGGTGTAGAATTGTGCACAATTGTAGTTTCCATTTTTTTTTTTTTATGATGTCTGTTTTAATAATGAATTGTATGTTTATGTTGATTGTTGAATTGTGTGTGTTGTTGATTTGTATTGAATAAGAGCTTTTTAACCTAAGAAACATTTCTGTCATCAGTGATAGTGATCTTTCATTCTTCTCTCTCTCTCTCTCTCTCTCTCTCTCTCTCTCTCTCTATATACATACTACAGTATATTTTTATTTATTTATTTTTATTCTATTATTTTAAAATAATTTGTCTTTAACAGTTTCTAATGTTTTGTGCTTTTTAATGAAACTCTGTTAGATCTAATAGTTAACTGTTTTTTATATTTGATATTAATTTTATGTTTTTTTTGTTTTTTTACATTTTCTGTTTCCACTTTAAATTTAAAGTTTTGTAATTTTATTAGATTTTTTTTAATTATTATTTTAGTTTTAGTTATTTTAGTACTTGCCTTCATTGTAAAAACAAACAGAATCTGAAATAGATTTCATCCCATATTTGGAGTAAAAAACTACACATCTATGACTTACTAAAAGGAATTAGGTCGTGAACTTAATATTTGTCAGTACATTACACAATTAAATGAATAATATAATTTCATTTCATTGCTTTTTCTATAGAGTAGATGGCCGGTTAGCTAGCATGAGGTGATAATGTAAAAACACATTACTCAAGTTATATTGTCTGTTTGAGGTCAGTGTGTTATGAGAATGCTAATGTTTCTGTCAATACACACATGTGCGTGTAGCGTGTGTGTTAGCTCTAGTCTATGCTAGTCTATAGACGCTGGTCTATGTTAGCGCCCAGCTTCCCGCAGGATTCTTATTGAGTTTGTAGAGGAACCGTAGATGGTGAGAAACAGTGTCAGCGATGCAGTCACAGGTTACACATGTACACTCCATCTTTAAAGGTGTAAGCTTTAGATGAAGACATTCATAATGCTTTATTTGCTTTATTCATGCATGCATCTGCTCTCATTTGTCACGAAGCAGACACAAATGCACATCAGGTGAACTGGTTTTCTCTTGTCGTTTCAGGTTTCTGCTGGTTTTCTCCTGTCTGGTTTTGTCTGTGTTCTCCACTATCAGAGAATATGAGAAGAGCTCAGAAGACGCGCTTTACATCCTGGTATATAATATCACACTGATGATGATTGAACATGTAGATTGATCTCAGTATCATGCTAACTTTGTGTGTGTGTGTGTGTGTGTGTGTGTGTGTGTGTGTGTGTGTGTGTGTGTGTGTGTGTGTGTGTGTGTGTGTGTGTGTGTGTGTGTGTGTGTGTGTGTGTGTGTGTGTGTGTGTAGGAAATCGTAACCATTGTGGTTTTCGGAGTGGAGTATATCGTGAGGATCTGGTCTGCTGGATGTTGCTGTCGCTACAGAGGATGGAGGGGAAGACTCAAATTCGCACGGAAACCCTTTTGCGTTATCGGTGAGTAAATCTCCAGTTTGCTCTCTTGGAAGCTACACTGAAAAAATAAATAAAAATAAAAATTCAGAGTTGTAAATAAAACAAAGATTATTGGAATACATTAAATTTTCACTTTAAAACTTCATGTTTAATTCCATGCTGTTTCTTTGTTATTTTTTGTGTGAAATTTACTAGCAGTTTGTGTGTGAACATTTTTCAAAGTAACTCCTATGACACCACTTCATAAATAAGAATAAATAAAAAATAAATAAAAGTATATTTAAAAGTATTTTTTAGTGTATTTTATAGTCAAACAAGCGCAGCTCGAATCTACTGTACATGAATGAAATAAATACCCCAAAATGTCTGGAATTGTTTGCCTGCATTATGTTTTGATTCCCAAGGAACCTTTTTTTTTTTTTTTTCTTTAAGAAATTAATACTTGTAATCATCAAGGATGCATTAAATTGATCAAAAGTGACAGTAAAGACATTTATAATGTTACCAAAGATTCTATTTCAAATAAATGCTGTTCTTTTGAACTTTCTATTCATCAAAGAATCCTGAAAAATAAAATGTATCAACATTGATAATAATCATAAATGTTTCTTGAGCATCAAATCATATTAGAATGATTTGTGAATGATCATGTGACACTGAAGACTGGAGTAATGATGCTGAAAATTCTGCTTTGATCACAGGATATAAATTACACTTTACTATATATTCACATAGAAAACAGATGATTTACACTGGAATAATATTTTTTTTAAATTACTGTATTTATGATTCACTTATTTGAATTAATTATCGAGAGAGAGAGAGAGAGAGAGGGAGGGAGAGAGAGAGTGTGTGTTTTATGTGTGTCTGTGAGTTTAATTACTTCAAAACCAGCGTTGCTAAGAAATATAATGTAGCGATTCAGTAGCGAAGCTAATTTATTAATAAAAGTCGCTGGGCAGCGTTGATGACAAGTTTCTGAATGTCTCTGTGTGCGAGTGACGTATGTGTGTGTGTGTGTGTGTGTGTGTGTGTGTGTGTGTGTGTGTGTGTGTGTGTGCGCGCTTAAATGAAAACAGTGCATTAATATAGAACTCTAATTAAACTGATTTGGCATTAAACGTATTGATTGCACGCCTTCCAACCAATCAGAAGCGAGTATTCAGAGATAAAGAGGTAAAGTGTGTGGCCTGCGCACACCTTGCCAAATGCATGTACATTTACAAACATTGTCACATTAATGTTTACTATGCTTGTATATTGAAGGACTCTCGATGCCTCAGTAGGGTTAAAAACATTTGAAAGGGTTTAACTGGTTTGACCTGCTGCCATCAGGTCCGTGAAAACCAGAACAAAAAGATTCAAGGACAGTTTCTTCCCCAGAGCCGTAACCATCATGAACTCTAATATGCACTGGTCCCTCTCTGCTACACACACACACATCACAGGCTCACGGTGTTAGTTTGACTTTTTGAATTACAAAAACTGATTACAATTGATTATTTTTGTATTATATGTTTAATATTTGTGTTGTATGTAACATTGTTAGTGTTGTTGTATAATCCGACACTAAGCGAAGCACTTCCTAATTTCGTTATACATGTTTATAATGACAATAAAGGTAATCTATCTATATTCAGCTTGTGTTTCTCAGACATCATGGTTCTGATGGCCTCCATCTGTGTGTGTGTGTGTGTGTGTGTGTTTCTCAGACATCATGGTTCTGATCGCCTCCATCTCGGTTCTGGCCGCTGGAACGCAGGGGAATGTGTTCGCCACCTCCGCCATCAGGAGTCTCCGGTTCCTGCAGATTCTGCGGATGATCCGCATGGATCGCCGCGGAGGAACCTGGAAACTCTTGGGATCTGTCGTCTACGCTCACAGCAAGGTAAATAAACATGGAAAAACTGTTCAGGGACCAGACACGTGATTTTGTGCCGCTTCCAAGATGCTCTTAAAGGATTAGTTCACTTTCAAAAAATTCCAGGATTTTTCTACACAGAATGGACTTCAATGGCAACCAACTATACCAATGTTAAAAGAAGGTTCAAATGTCCGTCTCAATGCAGCTTCAAAGTCTCGACACGATCCCAGTCGAGAAATATGGGTCTTATCTGGCAAAACGATCAGTCATTTTCTAAAAAAAATATATATATATATATATACTTTTTAACCACAAATGCCCGTCTTGTACCATCTCTGAGATGTGCGATGCATTGCGTGGTTATTTGTTATTTGTTTAGTTATTTGTTTAAAGTTATTTGTCTGTGTACTCCGGTTCAAAAAGGCAGGGAAGGGCGAAAAATGTCATCTAATTTTCTCCTCCAACTTCAAAATCGTCCGATATCTTTGTTTTAATTTATTATTATTATTATTTTATTTATTTTTTGTGACCTTTCCAACGTGATGACGTAATACGTGGCGCATCTCAGAGATGGTACAAGATGAGCATTTGTGGTTAAAAAGTATATATATATTTTATTATTTTTATAAAATGACCGATCGTTTCGCTGGATAAGACTCTTATTTCTCGAATGGGATCGTGTCGAGACTTTGAAGCTGCACTGAGACGGACATTTGAACCTTCTTTGAACATTGTAATAGTTGGTTGCCATTGAAGTCCATTATATGTAGAAAAATCCTGGAATGTTTTCCTCAAAAACCTTCATTTCTTTTCGACTGAAGACAGAAAGACATGATTCTCAGTATCTCAGAATATCATGCCATCAACATTGACTCTATTAACTTGCTTAATTCGTGTTCCTGATCATAGATTCATCAGTGCATGTTATTCCAGAGAAATACTGTGATCATACATCTAAATTCAAAACACATCCTTTTTAAGATACATGTGCAAAACACGTCACATTATGGAAATGCATTTTTATTTGACTTTTTAAACAGATGTTTGGAGGTCTTTTGAAGCCCTCAAACAATGCAGCCGAAGCATGAATCAACATTACACAAACTCAATTTCTAAACTGCAAAGTAATCACATATTTTTCAATCCCATTTCAATTGCCCTCCAGAAAAATGGCAAACAGACCAGATATGATTTTAAGAGGTTTTCTGGTTGCAAGGCTTTTTGCCGAGATTGAAGCACAGCAGTCGTTCTGTCATGTGTCATTTGTCAAGCCCAAGATGTTCTGCTCATTGTTCAAGTGTATTTGAGAGGTCGTCGTTTGGCTCTGTGTGGATGTTTAGAGGAGAGGAGGAAAAGGCCAAAGTGAGAAGCGTAATGAGACGTCCTGATGAAGTGTCAGATGGAGGTTTGCGATCGATAACACTTGGAAAGACACTGTACTGTAAGTGCAGGGCTCATGGCCACAGACTGAAAACTGACAGTAACAAGATGTGCAGAGTTTTGAATTTCATTAATATGTCTTTTAATCATACTGTGACAAGTTAGAGAAAAACTGGGCCAGAGGTGAATGTGTTTGACCTCAGTATTTGAGCTAATGCATGACCTGCGCAGTAATGTTTCAACCCTCTGGTGCTCTTCCGTGTCGGGCAAAAATGACAGAATTATTTTTTTTTTTTTCAATGAAATGAATGTACTATATTTAGTTTGATAATGTTTTTTATTTAACATTTTGTATTTTTTAGGGGGTTTTTTAATACTAAATTATATTCACGCTGTATTTATAATCCACTTTTTGAGCATGGACCTGAAAATGTTATTTCCAATTGTAAATCTTGAAAGCACAGACTTCAGTTTGATAAAATTGAGGTTATTGTGTTTGGCAACAAAAATAAAAGAACAAGTATTATTAGAGAATTAGACTCTCGGGCCTTTAAAACCAGGGATCAAGTGCGTAATCTTGGTGTTATGATGATAGATTCAGATCTTACATTTAACAGTCATATCAGAGCGGTCACCAAAACAGCATTCTATCATTTGAAAAATATATCTAGAATCAAAGGCTTGGTGCCTCAAAAAGACCAAGAGAAGCTCATCCATGCTTTTATCTCTAGTAGGGTTGATTACTCTGTAATGGCCTATTAACCGGACTTCCGATAAACACTGTAAAGCAGCTGCAGCTCATTCAGAATCACTCCGGTTCTTAAAATTTACATTGGCTCCCAATCAGTTATAGAATAGTTTTTAAAGTGATGCTTTTAGTCTATAAAGCGCTGAATTGTTTAGGAACTGAGTACATTTCTGAAATGTTTGAAAAATATAAACCAAGCAGAACTCTTAGATCAATGAACTCAGGTCAGCTAGTGGAGCAAAGAGTTAGAACAAAACATGGAGAAGCTGCGTTTAGCATCTCTGCTGTACACGACTGGAACAAACTACCAGAAGATCTTAGATGCGCCCCAAATGTGCTGATTTTTAAATCCAAGTTAAAAACATTTCTTTTTTCACGTGCTTATGATTGAGCTCTTAAACCGAGCTATACCGTTCACAGCCTTACAGTTTCTTATGCCTTTTTTATCCCATCTTTTAAATCTCTTTAATCTTTCTTGTGTCTGTGTGTATCTTGTACTATTATTATGATTTTTATTACTTTTCTTTGTAAAGCACATTGAATTGCTTTGATGTATGAATTGTGCTATATAAATACATTTGATTTGATTTGATTTGATCACTTTTTAAAGACGACACTTGGCAAATTATTTCTGAAGTGAAAAAAGTTTAAAAAAGTGAACTTAAAAAAAGTAACAGAATTTAATGTGTATTGTTATGAAAAATGCACAAAAATACTATTTTAAATATATATTTTCAAATCACGTTTTACTCTAAAAATCAAAGCCATTAATCTAAACAAGTTGTGTTCCAAATTTGAACTTGATATCTCAAACAATGAGCTTTCAGAAAGATTTTGTTTGGCTGCAGTACCAAACGCTTCCACTAGAGGAAATTCGTCTCGCATTAATTTCCAATGCGCTAATTTCTGACCGCAAGGAGCACAAGTGTGACTATTGTTTACAGGACCATTTAACCTGTTCGAGTCATGTCCATGATTTTATTTTGTGTTCCCATAGCAAGTGCCAAAACCTTTACCAAGTTTCGTATCATTCCGATGAAGTAATAAATTCTAAAAAAAACAAACGTAAAATTTTTTGGTCAAAAATGACCGAAGAGCACCAGAGGGAATGTTTCACTAATGTCTAATGTTCACACGGGGAACATCGGCTGTTGTGTTGGTGATAAAAGCTCAGTTTCTTGAACAAACAGACACTATATATAAACTGCACATTGCCAGTAAACATGCTGAAATATAAATGAGTTTTAAAGGGGTTGCATGGATAGCAGGGTGACATGAGGAAAGGAAAGCCGTCTGTGAGATACCAGCATTAGTTTGATTAATAATTCATGCCGGGAATATCAAACGAAAGAGGAAAATAGGTTATTCATGTGGCATTGTGAGAAAAATTAAGACTTGATGATAGAAATTCTTTCTCAAACATAAAACTTACTCTTTTTGTATATTCATTGCAACCAAGTTTAGAGTCAGTAAGATTTTTTTTTTTATATAAATTAATACTTTTATTCCGCAAGGACGCATTACATTGATCAAAAATGACATTTATAATGTTACAAAATGCTGTTCTTTTGAACTTTCTATTCATCAGAGAATCCTGAAAAAGAAACTGTATCAAGGTTTCCACAAAAATATGAAACTGTTTTCAACATTGATAATAATCATGAATGTTTCTTGAGCATCAAATCATCATATTAGAATGATTTCTGAAGGATCATGTGACACTGAAGACTGGAGTAATGATGCTGAAAATTCAGCTTTTGATCGCAGGAATAAATTAGCATGGAAACCCAGACCTAAATCTGAAAGATTAATGGTCTGGCATCGACTAATGAAACTCGTCCAGCTCGAGGGGCGGCACCAAGCATGCATTTGAAAATCTCACTGCACGCAATTGGATAACACTACGACCAATCACAACAAGTTATCGCTTAGCTACCAGCGGAGCTAACTGGTAGATTAGACTCTTGCCGTATCCGGTCGGCAAAACAGCAAAAACTCCCTTCTTGCAAAGGATGGATTCGAGCGGCGTCTTCTGCTCCTCTTTTATATAAAAAGCCAAGTCTAACTCGTTCACTGTAGCGGCCAAAGCCGTTTCAAACAACTGGTGTTCATCCATGGCCATCTTGCAATGTTTACTAATGACTTTGACGTCACAGCGCTGTCGTCATCTCGCCTCTGGCCCGCCTATATCAGATAACCCCATGTGATTGGTGGAGCTCGGATTCAAGGGCATATTTAATGAGCATCATTACTCAACGCCAGAGTAACTCGCTGAGTAAATTCAACTTGTGCTCTTTCGAGAACTCTGGATTTCCAGGGTAGGAATAAATTACATAGAAAACAGCTGATTTAAATTGTAATATTTCACAATTTTTACTGTATTGTCCAAAAAAATGCAGCCTTGGTGAGCAGAAGTCTTGCCGACCCCAAACTTTTGACAAAGTCGAACAAATACAAAGTGCATGTTTGATCATTGATGATGTGTAGCTCTTCACAGACTGATGTTTTTGTTGTTATTCTGGCATCCACTAACGAAGTGAAGTCCAGTCCTCTCTCTCTGGACCGTCAGTTTCTGCCCAGATGAAGCAGTGGATCAGCTGCAGTGGAGAGTCTGATTAAAGTGTCCTGTCATTCATTGAGTTGCTGTCGTGAGTTCAGCCTCAGCCTCAGGAGACGTCTCTCTCAAGGGCAAGAAAGTGGATTAATGCGCTTACGGTGCGTTTTTCAGTCTAAAATAAGTGGCGGTGGCGTAATGTTGCAGTCTCTGTGTGAAAGTGGTGTCCCGTTTCTCAGCGTCCACTGAAGGTGCAGCTGAAGGAGTGAAGAGACGCAGATGCTGACAGAGCAAACACTTTGGCTTGTTTCAGGAGTTCGCTTGTGATTTTGATTATGAGAGCGGGTCTTCTCATCATGATTATTATTGTTAAAGTGCTTTTTCGATGATTATCATTTATGTATGTAATACAGCTACAAGGTCTGGGAAGTTTCAAAGTTCGAAGTGCAAATAAATGTTATTGTCTCTTAACGAGTCGCCAGTAATTCCAGTCTCAGTTCCTGCACGAACATACGTAGATTTGTAACTAATTTGCATAATGTCAGTCTACGGGTACTTTTACACAACAACGATCTGCTTAAAACAGAGAAGTTTTTCCTTTGAGTTTTCCTCGTACAGACGACACCATTGTCAAAACGAAACCCATTCACACGCGAAAACGACTAAAAGCGCTGTATTCTGCTGCCAGGCCAGTAGATGGCGATGAAACGCTGTCGACTGAACACGTAATACGCATGTGCGTGACGTCATCGTCTTCAGAGATTCGTGTTTTTGTTGTTTACACGGAGACCGTTTTCAAAAACTTCCACTTTGAAACACGTTTTCAAAAGTTTGCGTTTACAGGCGCCCAAAACGCAGTTTTCGTGTAAATGAACGGCCAAAACGCATGTGTTTTTAGTTGAAAACGGTTTTGTGTAAACAGCCCCATTGGCTGCTGCGAATGACAGAGGCCTGGTAGAGTTTGATTCACGCTATTCATATCGACCAATCACAGCAGACTGGGCCGTCTGACCAATCAGAGCAGAGCAGCTCTCAGAGAGGCGGGGTTTAGAGAGACTGAATCTTCAAACGAACCGTTTCAGACACTGTGAGAAAAGAGATGATTTTTGCATCATAGGAGACTCAAAACTAAATTAGGAGACTTTAAAATAGCATAATAGGACACTAGTGAGAAATATATTAAAAATAATATTATCATACCTGTCAACCCTCCCGTTTTTCCCGGGATTCTCCCGTATTTTACCTTGCTTTAATGTGTATTTAGCCTGCCCCCCCCCCCCCCCCCCATATTATACATAGTAAGTGCTCTTTAAGCACAGTTAATATTATGCAGCTACACTACATGCCACTTCAGTGCACCATCACTCATAGGCTGTTGACTTTTAATGTCATCAAGGATGACACTTGTAAGAAATTGTAGTCTGCCTCGACCCAGATTCCACTCCAAAATATATTTTAGAATGAGCTCATCCCCCCAAATGGCTCAATTATCATAGAGATGAAGGAAAGTCAAGTTATATTGTTTCTTCACCATTTGGGATCATCACATCCTGAACAAATGGAAGTAAATTGTAGAATGGGACTGGGTGTGGGACCTTCTCAGAC
>CM038631.1:1616130-1796130 GCA_021554675.1 Leuciscus idus | reverse complement strand
TCCTCTGGGCTGTCAGATGAGATCTCCTCAGACGTCTCCACATCGATCTGCTCACTGACCTTTCAGGTTGTTTTGTGCAGATAGTGAAGGTTAACAGTGCTGTCCACACACTCACTTCATCTATACCTGCGGATGCCAGATTCTATACATCATATTTCACACTTTGATATCAAATGTCTAATCTGCAGGCGGTATGCATGTCATATGTGATGTGTTGCATCTGCTAATGCTGCTTTTGAGTCATAAGAGAGAGTGTGTAGATGCCAAAGCTTTAGAATCACAAGTTTATGACATGCATTAAACTGTTATTAATAGATATGAAGCATCTATTGCACCGATCGCTCAATGCAGTGGAGTTTAAGAAATATAATTTTGTATGATATACACTACCATTAAAAATAACTTTTAATTAAATGTATACTTTTATTCATTGAATTGATCATTATCAATTGATTATTATTAGTATTAGTCGTTGTATTTCATGTGAGAACCAGCAGTGTTTTTTGTTAAAAACTCATCAAAGCGAATCATCACAATGGATTCTAGCCGTGATATATATGCACATGAGTGCATTTCTCTCTCTGTCCTTCTTTAATTTAAGTTCACAGTCAGCAGTCGGCTATATTTATTAATAACCTTGTTAGTTTTTTGTCGATTCGTCCGTCCAAAGAAGCTTCCAGATTTACATAAGCATTGCGCAGCATTTCCTCTTCACACATGGTGTGTGTGCCAACAGCTCCTGTGTGTTTTCCCAGACTCATCCCTCCGCTGAACCAGCTCGATCTGCTGAGAAACCTCAAGAGCAAATCCGGCCTCTCCTTTAGGTAACGGAAAATGGCAGGTTTTTAAAATGCACTTTTATTTTTGATTCTCTCAGATAAATAATGTGTTTGTGTTAATGAATTGAACTGTGGCATCTCAAGCTAAATTAATATATATTAAAGGGGTCATGAGAAATCAAATTTGCCTTCATCTTTTGACATATAAGAGGTCTTTATACCATTAAAACATGCGAGTTTCAGAGCTTAAAACGTCCTGCTCATTATAAACAAAGCATTTATTTAATCAAGCGCCAAAAACAGCTTGATTGGATATTGCAGGATCTGTGACGTCACACGGGCAAATACATTGGCATATTACTCAAGGAAAATATTAATATAATTAAAATAAGTAAAAAAAAAAATCATGATCCCCCTAATATTTATTAGGATACACTGTAAAAAAAATCTACGGTAAAAGATTTTAAATTTACGGTAAAAAACTGGTTGCTAGAAATTTACCGTAAAAAATACGGTAGCAACATTTCAGATTTTACAGACTTTATTTAAATTTACAGTAATAAACCGTATTTAATTATCTTGATATAATGTTCATTTTCTGACCTATTGAAGTATTAATATATTTTTTGTACCATAGTTATACACTGAAAACCACCAATCACAGTGGTGATGAAAATCACATGATGAATTAAAGCTCATAACAAGCAGCGCTTACACAAGAAAGTTAATACTGATATATAGAAGCTGCACAGTGTCATTCACACACACACTAAACATGAAATTTACACACATGAAATTTAAAAAAATGCAATAAACATTAATTTAACAACATTAAATGTAACGTAAAACCCTAATGTCATAACTGATTAGAAAAAACTAAGAAAACTATGAAGAAACAAAGTTATTTCAACAAAAATACATCAAATGTGAAGTGTCACGCAGGGAATTGTGGGAATGTCAATTTACGTGGTTTCACTGTAAATTATACAATGACTTGTTCTTTTTCACTTCCAAAAACTGTAAATTTAACGGTATTTTACCATTAGATCTATCACAGTTGTTTACCGTATATAGTAAGGAAACTTTCTCTTAACAGTTTTTCACTCTAGCATTTTTACAGTCTTAAACCGTTAAAATCACAATAATTTTTTACAGTGTATAGTTCAAAAAGGTAACCTGTGTTCAGTTTGTTAAAGGACAAAAGTATGATTTTGTGTTCCAACACAGGAAGGAAGCCGAAGCCTCTCCGGGGTGAGTATAAATCACATTTCTCAGACGCCACAAAACAGTGTTTCTTCTAATGTTAAATGTCATATGTAATGCTTTCCTTCGCATGCATCGTGTCAGTTTCAGTGTCATCAGTTCTGTCAGCACAGGACGTGTTTTAGAGATGTTGTTTGTGTGCAAATATTTTACCAGTCCAGCGATGCACGTCCACATCAATGAACACATTGTGTGCGTGTGTATGTGTGTATTAGTGTGACCTTGTTTGTGTGCAGACAGATGTGTAGCGTTTAATAAGCCAAATGCACATCAATATATCCGCCCACATTTCAACGAAACACAGAATCTCCTGCTCCTTCCCTCCAGGGAAACACTTCATAATAACCGTCATTAACAAACATTATGTAATGCAGATCATTCAGATATGAATATGAACAACTGTTTGATTGTACTTTATTAGTAATCATTTTTTTTGGAAAAGTACTGAATACAACTGCAAATACATGAGGCTAAATTACAACTTTCCAGTAAATTATCATACACTCAAAAAATATTTAGGCCTAAATTACGATTTATTTTATGCATTTATTATGTATTTGAATTGCATATAAAGTTTCCATTCATTTGGATTAGACAGTTTTTAACGTAAAAACCATTTTGTCAGTTTTGTTGTCAGATTTCTGTAACAGTACTAATACACTGATTGTGTGTAATATTGTGTGTTTTATATATTTATCATCAAATAAATCCAATTTGTTTTAATCTCATACATTTTAACATACTGTACATGTTGAACTTATACATCTTCATACTTTTTAACTGAACACATTTATGCTGATTCTAATCTATCTGAATAAATGAGTTTGAAAATATGATTATTTAAACAAAATCATACATATGCAAATAGTTAATAATAAAATGTGCAATGATTTTTAAGTGCAGAAATCTGACCTGAATATGCATCAAGTTTATTAGTTTGTTAAAACTGTGCAGTCTAAACGGATGGGAATTTTATATGCATTTAAAAATGTTTTTTTGTGTAAATATATGCAAAAGACATGCTGTTGAAATGATAAAATTTTAATGCATACTCAAAGTGGTGATGCAATGCAAAATTAGACAATTATACGTGTTTTAAGACATTTTTCAGATATATTCAGGACACTTGATCAAATAAACATAGCCCTGCAATCATACAAATATCAATCAACATCAGAATGTGTAAGTGGAAACCCATCTAACAAACATATGTTCCAAGAATATGTGCTAACGTTCCCTATTAAGTTATGAACAGTTATTCAGTTATTTCTATCTTAATATAAGTTATTTCTGAATGTTTAAAAAGACCAGTTTTTTAAATGTTCTAAAAACCGACGTCATACGAACGTTGGAGAAAACATTAAATAAATATTTTCGCCACATTCTCATTTTGCAAGTATTCTGGGAACGTTACTTTTGAATGTACTCTGAACTATCTGAAAAAAGTCTTTAGTAACGTTTAAAAAACATCAGACTAAATGTTTCAGAAAACCGTTCCACGAATGATGTATAAAACCACGTTTAACATTTTGAGAACATTATTGAAGACCACATACATTTCAACAAATGTTCTATTAATGTCACAGGAAGAATGTTTGTTCTTAACTTTGAGAGATCCTTGCCATTATTTTTGAATGCAAATTGTCTTTTAAGTTTAACTTTAAAGTTTCTAACTTTTAAACCCTGATACCCGTTGACAGTCAGAAAGTGAGTCTGAAGGAGCGCGTGTTCTCCAGCCCGAGGAACTCTGCGAGTAAAGGGAAGAACTCTCCTCAGGGCCAGCAGCCTCTCCGACGCTCGCCCAGTGCAAACAGCATGGAGGACAGCCCGTCCAAAGTACCCAAGAGCCTCAGCTTCGGCCAGTCCAGTCGGGCCAGACAAGCCTTCCGCTTTAAAGGCGCCGCGTCCCGCCAGAACTCAGAAGGTGAGGCAAACCGTCCCGTTCCTGTGCACCACTGTTGCCTTCTGCATCTGTACGCTTTGGTCATGGTTTGGTTGTTGTAGGTGTTAATCAGTGAAGAAGAACTCATATATATGTTCGTATAGGTGTATTCCGATTCATTTGACAGTCATCACAGTTGTAGACTCATAAGTGCACTGTAAAAAGTGATCAGTTGACTTAACACTTAAAATTAAGGAAACCTGTGCTTTAAAAGTATTAAGTAAATAAACTTCATGCTTAATCAAAAAAATGGTGTCAAGTTCACATAACTTAATTTTTTCAATTAAGCATTACGTTTTTTTACTTGATAATTTTAAGGCAACAGGTCTACTCAATTTTTTTAAGTAAGTGAACTGAACACTTTTTGCAGTGTTGTGAAGCGCAACATCACTGTAGTTTGTGTTCTTGAAGTTGCATTGGATAAAATGTCAGAGAATTAAAAACTAGTGCCTGGTCTTGTTTCTGAGATCATTTAAAACTGGTTAGGCATCAAAGACTTTAGATATACAAACACATTACTTATGAATGGGAGAAAGTGCAGTTCACAATATGGCGGAATTAGTCCCGCCTTCTAAATAAAAGAACCAATCGGCAACTGGTAAAGTCATCGTGTCACTGCAGCTGTCGTTAGAAGCTCCGGCTGCCTTGAAATATATGCTTTTTTAAGGCTATTCGAGTGTAACATTTATGGGCCGGTTCATATCAGAATTTTTTGCTGATTTGAAATATTTAATTTAACTCTTTCCCCGCCATTGACGGATTTTTGTGGCTTTACGTGTTTTCACTGTTTTACAGTAGGGGGCGCTATTACACATCTTCTTAAAGAGGACTGAATCTCCTGATCAAAAACACAGGCAAAAAGAACTAGAAAGAAACGTAAAAGTATTGCTAATACACGTTGTAGTCTTAATAATATTTTGATTTTCTCAGCATTTTGTTCAAAATGTTTCTTTTTGTCTGAAACTTTCCCACTTTCAAGTGTTTTCAAGAATGCATGAAGCTAGAATGAAATAAAAAAGCAGAGGCTCTGCTCTTTCTTTTGATATATTCAGATATTCATGCAACAAAATATTCTGGGGGCCATGAAATTTTAGTGAAAATGATCAAAAATGCTGGCGGGGAACGAGTTAAATGTGAGTGTGAGGCGCAGATTCCCCCATTCAAGTAGATTGGATGTGGTCTTGGATGCCCAAAATACAAAAGGGACTTTATTAGGCTTGAATAAGTTGCATTGAGATTTTTAGAAGAATCCTCGGGTGAGAAAGTGTGAAGACAGAAACTAGATTAACTAGACTCTACTAGTTCCACACATCAGGATCTTGTTCTGTCTTTCTGTTGTGCCATTATTGCATGTGATTTCAGTATCGTGATCAGTGTACTTCTTTCTGTCTGTGTTATTTGTGCAAGTGTATCTTATATATCATCGAGTGTTGCATTTGCTGCCAATGTTTTTTGTGGAGAAACTTTGAAACAAATATTCTTGTGCTAATTATTTTATTAGCTAATATGTGTAATACTTTATTAATATTCAAAATAACTAGTTTTATGATTGGTATGAATACAGTATAGGATTCCATGACATAAATTATGGCATAAATATATATTATTTTACATACCAATCATAACATTTGGCTTGAATCGTTAGACTGTGTTTTGTTGGAATATTGAAATATAATTTATGAAAAAGTCTGTGCTTTGGTTACACTTTCCACAAAGTGCAAATTCAATGATTCGTTTCAAGTGGACATTTGATTTAAGAATGTACAGTTTGAGATGATTAATTATTAGTCGTCTGATTAAACCTGATAAAAACACGTGAGAGAATCACACGGACAGAAGCAGCTTGTGGAAAGAACGACCTTTGTAATCCATGTGTGCGTTTATGATTTTCCCCTCATTTTTTCTGATGAATGTGGATCCTGATGCTGTCCTTTCCGTTTCTATGTTGGATGCTGATGCTAAAGTGCTCATTGAGATGCAAGAGGAAGATTTGAGACACAGGAACTCTCCAGGTCAGGCGATCCAGATGGGTCGAGCTCCTATATTCAATCTAACTAATCAGCTACAACTACCAGTCTGCAAATATGCTTTCAATTTGGTTTGGGCGTTAAAAAATATAACTGTATTGAATTATTTGACATTAGTTAAGCAGTATTACACAATCATGCTGTTGTTCTGAATATGAACTTGTGATTTCACTAGTCCAGTTTAATTCCTTATGTGCTTTAATTGGGTTTCATTCAAAGGAGGGTTCAAACGTGAGCTCACTTTGATACAGCATGTTATATGCTTTTTTTAAAAACCTATTTAAAGCTACATTATATAAAATTTTCCATTCTTATTTGACTGCATATCTCTCAGGACCGCTGGGATGAATTTAAAGAGACTCAAATGTGAACTTCAGATACTCTGTATATAGTGCTGTTTTACAGCATCCACATCATGAATAATATTGATGAAACTCCTTAAAATTCTGTCATCATTACTCACCCTGTAGTTTTGGGTGAACTACAGTTGATGGGACCCAGTATTTTTTCCCTCATACTATGGAAGTCAATGGGGTCCATCAACTGTTTAGTTACCCATTTTCTTCAAAATATATATTTTTTTGTTTAGGTTTGGAACAACTTGAGGGTGAGTAAATGAGTACAGAATAAAACTAACCCTTTAAATGTACCTGCATTTAAGACTTTAGCCGTCATTTGGACAAATCTGCTAGCCTGGTTAAAACCAGACCATTCTCAGTAGTAACTGAGTTATGGTCTGGCAAAGCTTCATTAATAACTAATTTCCAAAGGGGCGTCACCAACGGACGTCGCTCAAATGCCTCTGGGCGCAATTGGATAGACCTAAAACCAATCAGAGCGATCGTCATCGTGTAAAGCCATAAGTTACACTACGCCATAAAAGTATGTACTCTTTTTGTGAAGAAAATGTATTTACTTTTGAATGTGTAGCAAAAAAGTAGGCAAGCTTTGGGACATACTACTTCGTCATCTTTATCGGACGGATCTGTCGCGTGCATCCTGTCACGTAAACTGCCCTGTCAATCATCTTGTCACAGTTAAAATCCTCTATTAAATCTAATTTAATTTCCTACCGTTTCGGAGAGAAATGTAGCAGCACGTTCATCTGTCAGTGGGTCTTTCATGGAGACTGTCCTCATGTGTTTGCAATTGGAATATAATAATGCATTTAAAAGTTGGTGGCTTCACCAACGGACGTCGCTCAAATGCCTCTGGGCGCAATTGGATAGACCTAAAACCAATCAGAGCGATCGTCATTGTGTAAAGCCCGCCTCAACGTTTCTGATTGGTGCCGCGATTTCGACGGATTAGAAATGGGCTTGAATGAGCTCTTTGCCAGACTACATGCAGAGCAAATCTTAATTTGCCGGTAGTTGTCTGGGTTTTCCCAGGCTACAAATCTGCTAAAATGGCCACCAAAAATATGGCCGCCAGTTATCTCAAATATGATTGTCTGATCTTCATGAAGTTTTGACATACGTGCATATTCTTCTTTAAGAGGCACTGTACCAAATTGAGTGTAACTCAGCCACTACGTGTTGCTGTAATAAGCAAATATATAACTCAGCCATATGTGACCATATGGGGTTATGTGACATATTCGATTGAAAAAAGAGCTAATTTTTCAACCTCAACATACAGTAGACATTTGTTCTGATTCACATTAGACATTTCTTACCAAAAAGTTATTCAGGGAATTTTTTATTATCTTTTGTTTTGCAGATTACATTTTCAATTGAATTTTCATGCGCAGTCCACATTGACTAATAAGCCTGTTTCACGTAAACCCAGTGTACAAACTTAACAAATTTTGGTGCGCAAGGACGCCAGGACAATCTGAAGACATGCACCAAATTTCATGAAGATACCCCTAGAGGGCGCTACAATAGTGAGCTTCATATCTCCACAGCTCCTTTAATAGAGGAAACTGATTAAAGGGATGGTTCGGAGTAAAATCAACCTAGGGTCCTTTGCACCATGACCCCAGTTCCAGGAATGCACTAATATTTTGTTGGTAGTACCAGTTTGCAACAATTATTAGTTAACACTAAGTTGTCAACACTTCGGAAAAAATAATAATTCGTTGTTACACTACATCCTTATGCATCGCTTTCTGCCAGGACTTTTACGTGCTTTTCTCAACTCAGTGAAGTGATCTCGACATCCGGGTTAGCGGTAGCATTAGCCGTAGGCAAGTTTAAAATGTGATTTGTATGAATCCAGATCATTACCACTTGTGTATTGAGTTCATCACAGCGGTCTGAGGATATGCCAGTCTGTGAAATCTTACCTGCTTTAAATACTGGACTGTCCATTGAGCTTTCTCTTTGATTTTGAACTATATTTTCCAAAAGTATTCGTTGGGAATCTGATGTGTTATTAATGTTGAAATGTTTGCATGTTCACATTGCTTTGAAAATAATTAGCATGATGGTTTTTCTTATTGTTTTTGCTCTCTATAAGATCAAATCTTTTTGTTTTTGTTAATTAGTTTGTTAATTATTTTGCCATTTTTTATATATAAATGAAAAGGTGCCACTAATGGTCAATAATTCTGTTACTAAAGTCCCATAGCTTGTGAAACATATTCAATGTCCTAAAACATGAATATATATACAAGATTATTGGGTTCTGGCTACAATTTTGCCATATTAGCAGTAACAGATTTAAAGCAATAATTAAAATCGAATGCAAGTTACATTTAAATCCAATGAAAGCAAATGGTAGATTACAGAAACACTACAGTTCACATTGCACATGTTTTTTTTACACTGAGCTCCAAGGTGGATTATAGATATTCTGTGATGCAACTAAACAACTTCTGTATTTCATGTTCAAATATATTTTATAAGTGCTTCATTAATGTTCTTTTATCAGTGATGAGTTTCTTTAATAGTAACATTACATTTTCTCATTTTAGTTGTTTTAGAAGCTTCTAGCAGTTGCAGCTAGTCATGCTGTGCTAGTAATGCTGTAAGGTCTTGCTGTCATCTATACATTGATCAGATGGTTAGAATATATTTTAATGTATAGCACTAGTTAGAATAGCGTTCATACTTGATGTTGTTCACACATATATCAAAAAGTAAGTGAAATCCATGTGATTGTGAGAATGTCCTGAAGAATGTCCAGAATTCAAACTGCACCTTCACTTGAATGTCATTTCATTGTATTTAAACACTGACACTCTTTGAGAACTTGAACATTCCACATCATACGAGAAAGAGTGTGTCATTTCTCTGACGGTGAATGGTTTATTTGAAGCATTGAGGCTTTGATTAACTGCACAACAAAAGAATAACTTTAGAACTAAAATCTGCTTCACCTTCAGAGAATTTACTAGTTTCAACAACAACTTTTTCCATTATTATGAGCATTGTTCCTTGACGTTTCTAGATTTAAAGCAGGTTTGTTTTGTGGTTGTTTTTGTAACCAGCCTTTATTACCATCTCTCCTCCCCAAACTATCGCAGCAATTGAAGGGTTAATCAGTAAGAGATTATCACAATCGGCTGGACCCGTTTTTACCAACCCTAGAACTAGTGCTAGTTGATGGCTGCAAACTTTGCTCCTGTACCTGCATGTGAGGAACACTAGTTAGTCCCGAGGAGGAAACTTGAATGCAATGAAACACCACAGAGCTGAGGAACAACTATCAACCTCAATAAACCCATTTCAGAGCATCATTATTCACTCGAGGGACAGTTGTTTCCAGGCTCTGTGGTTTATTTGGCATAATAAGCACAGGTAGATTTATTCTTACGCTCCTGCCCGGCTCCAGATGGTCTGTGCTAATGAATGGGAACACAGGAGAAAGACACTGTGGCCCAAAATCACAGATGAAATCAGCGTTTTGCATGGAAACAAGAAACAGGGCTGGTTAGTGTTATTTAAGTAATGACTCTAGTTGTTCTCAACTGGTGGGTCTTGACCTAAAAATGTTTTTTTGTAAAAGAAAATGACCCGTATTACATTTAATACTGGTTACAGGTTCGGTGTTGTGTTGGGTTGCAACTTGCACCATAAAACCAGTTGAGAACTGCTGTAGAAAACTCAATGTAGTTATGAAGTCCAGCGCTGAGATATCACTAGTATACTTTACATTCAAGTTTAATCTATATGTTGTTGAAAATAGTCAATGCTATTGATGAAACGGTTTCTTTGTGGACATTAACAGCGCTTTATTAACTCACTCATAGTCAAAACAGTGTGTTAAATAATGTCTTTTGACTGACTTGCTTTCACTGATTCCAAACTGAGTCTGCTGAAAAATATGAGTTAAATTAAATAGGTTACTGCTGTTTGCTTGTACAGCCACCTCAACTATGTGTCTGGACTTTAAGTCACACTTAAAAATGTTTGAATGTCACTGCATTCGACACGAAATATCAAATCAAGTCTCAAATCAAGAAAAAATATGACACTGAAGACTGGAGTAATGATGCTGATTCAGCTTTGATCACAGGAATAAATTACACTTTACTGTATATTCACATAGAAAACAGATGATTTACATTGTAATAATTTTTTTTTTTTTTATCAAATAAATTGAGCAGAAGAGACTTCTTTAAAAAACATTAAAACATAAGCCACTGTAAAACCATCTCTAAAATGAAAAAGCACTTGATTTGATGTTTTATTATCTGATGCATTGATGTTCATCCAGTTTAACCTCGTCCAGATGTGTTTTGGGGTCACTGACTGGATGGCTTTGGTGTATTTTGGGCCACGGTTGTCTCAGATTCCCCATGATGCTCGTCTCACACCAGTTCACACCTGATAAATGGCATGACCCTGACCGATCTGGTGTCGGGCTGAGCGAGTGACCGAGTTAAGGTTAAGTAGAGTTGAATGCAGGGTTAGGGGTTTGTGCACTAACTCTAGAGTCCTCCTGTCCGTGTTGTGTTTTTTAGAAGCCAGCCTTCCCGGAGAAGACATTGTTGATGACAATAAGAGCTGCCATTGTGAGTTTGTCCCTCAGGATTTAACGCCGGGACTAAAAGTTACCATCAGGGCCGTGTGGTAAGCAAAGATGAGACAGGCAGCATCACTCAGAAGGGACTTTAATGCTCCATCAGACGTGTAATATTATTGATAATACTAGAGAAGTCTGCATCACATAATATTACCTCATTAACTCAGTCTTTCCTGAATGTAAGTTACAAAACTTGTTACATTCAGTCTTTTGAATCCTTCGTTACATTCACAGTTTCATTGCTCAGATCATGCCAGCGACGCTTATGCATGAGATATTTTGAATATTGAAGGTCAGTATCGAACGGAAAAATATATAGCAGTGTCTTCGACTCGGTTCAGGACTAAATCTCACGAAAACCAGATGTTCAAGTCATATTTCACTGCAAAATCAATAGTAAAAATCATATGGTCTAAAACCATAAAACAACATTTACTTGAAAAAATTTTTTTTAAAAAATTAAAACTTAAACTTATTTTATTTTATTTCAGATAGTTGCCAAGGCAACATTTTTTAATTTTTATTTAGTTTGACTTGAACTAAAATAACTTAAATTGAAATAACTTGAACTTAAAAATTTCACAACATAGGCTAGACATATTACAAAATAATAATAGTAAAATTAAAATGACAAAACACACAACAAAATTATTACAACTTTAACTAAAATGAAAATGAAAACAAGAAATATATATTTTTTAAACTAATTGAGAATATTAGTGAAAACTAAAATATTTTTATATTTAGTTTAATAAAAAATACAATTATTAAAAACTACAGACATTTTTGTTAAAACTAATAAAAATAACAAACACAACATAATTATTGTGATAAAAAACATAAAATATAAAAATAAATCTAATTCAAAATATTAACAACTATAATAATTTCTGTTTTTTTATTTAACCCAAACTAAAACTGAAATAAATATGATTGAAATTATAGACATGTGTAAAATAAATAATAGAAATGACAAAACAAACAACAAAAGCATTAAAATTTAAGCAAAAAAATTTAATGAAAACAGGAAGTATAAAAATCAAAACTAATTATAAGTTTTAGTGAAAATATGGAAAACCGAGCTAAACAAATTTTTAATAGTTTATCTTGATGAACTAAAATAACTAAAATGAAAACTGAAATAGAAATAAAAATAAATATATAGACATGTTTTAAAAACACACAACAAAATTATAAAAATTTTAACTAAAATTAAAATTCAGAATATTGACAAAAACTATAACATTGAAAATCAAGGCAACATTTCTCATATTTATTTTAACTGAAATTTTAACTGGAAAAAAAACCTAGATTTATTTAATAACAAAAATGGCAAAACACAACAAAATTATTTGAACTAACTAAAATAAAAATAAAACACAAAATATGGCCAAATACTAGTGAAAACTAATTCAACAAATAACACTGGGTCCTAGAAAGCAAAATATATTTTGTTATTTCTTTGTTTTTGTTGTGAAATATGACCCTGGACAGGCTCTGGACCGGCTCTGCACCGGCTCTCTGAGATTCACCCATGTCTTTGTGTTCAGAGTGTTTTAACAGTGATAATGTGTGTGAATTATTTGTCCCCGCAGCATCATGAGGTTCATGGTGTCCAAGCGCAAGTTTAAAGAGAGTCTTCGGCCGTATGACGTGATGGATGTCATAGAGCAATATTCAGCCGGACATCTCGACATGTTGGCGAGGATTAAAAACCTCCAGTCCAGGCAAGAGCAGAAACACCGCAGCTCTTCACACACACACACACACACACCGTACAGTGTTGTTCTTCCTGTGTTCTGCATGGCTTAGTTTCCTAAATGTCTCTCACTGTTTTCATATCTGTCAGAATATGTACATATACAACACCCAAACACTTCACTTCAGCTGCATAATGTGTGTGTTTGAGGAACATTATCTACATTTTCATTTATTGAGATATAATATCATGATAGTTTAGCAGTTCAGAGCAGCATTTGTGGGTCAGTAATGATTTTTTATGTCCAAATTTATTCAAAAATAATTGAAAATGCATGTTCATACTTTGAAAGAAAATGGTGTAGGATTTCACAGAAATTGCTAAATAAATTTCACAATTATTTACAAAGAATAAATAACGCATTGAATTAAACATGACATTTTGAAGTAGAAAGATTGAAATAGTATTTTCTTGTTTTCTTTATTTACAAAAAAAGAACATTTTGTCGACTGCATGTTTCAAAAGTATAAGATAATTTAACAGTTTTTATGACGTGGCGAGTTTAGTTGTGATTTTCAAATCATTAAACTCAGAGAAAAGGTGATTTTCATGATTCAGAAATTAATGATATTTGTAAAACAAAAAATAATAATAATAATAAAAAAAATTCTACCTACATTCATAATGTAGTGAACATATATTTTTCATATTTTATTAGAGAAAATATATAAATATGTAAGATTTTCTGATATATTTAAATTTTTTCAGTCATTAAATTAAAGTTTGGTTGAAAAAAGTGAAAACTAATTCAGAATATCAGTGAAAACTATAATATTGAAAACTAAGCCAAACTTTTTTTATTTAGTTTATCTTGAACTAAAGTAACTAAAACAAAAACTTAAATAAAAATTAATGAAAAAATTATATATGTTTAAAAATATATATATTTTATTAAAAAAACTAATTAATAAAACTTTAACTAAAATGAAAACAGGAAATATAAAAAATTAAAACTACCGTAATTCAAAATATTAACAAAAACTATAATATTGAAAACCAAGGCAACATTTCCCAACTAAAATAACTAAAACTTAAACTGAAATAAAAATAAATAAATAAAACAATATAAATATATATATTTGAAAATATTAATAAAAATGGCAAAACACACAACAAAATTATTAAAACTAAGTAAATAAAAACAGAAAATATAAAAATGAAAACGAATTAAAAATATTAGTGAAAACTCTGTGTAGAGTCCTAGAAAGCAAAATATACTTAGTTCATTCTTTCTTTTTGCACTTTTCAGTGCATTTAAACATATTCAAGTACTTCAGTCACATCATCATATTTTAGGGGAATCCTTTTGAATGTGGTAATGATTTCACATATGTAAATATATTCCTGCTTTTATATTTTGAAAACATTAATGGCATACTTTCACCACACGTTGATCGCTGACATCAATGCATCGATCAGAGACAGAGAGCTTTCTATCGTAATCATAAGTATGTCTGGAATATGTTTTCTGGGAATCTCTGGGCTTGTTGTTGTTGGTTTGTGTTTCTCCCCGTGTCCCGTCGAGGGTCCTGACGTTTGCGCTGGTCCCGTATCACGTCACTCTGCATCTACTCTATTTGCTTTGCCAGGTTAGATATGATATTGGGTCCTCCGGGTCCTTCGGGTCCTCCGGGTCCCAGCACCCCTCGCCAAAAGAAGTGTTCAACCAAAGGAACCAAAGGGTCGCCCCAGTTGTCTTCTAGGTTAGGACGCCCCAGACTGCATCGCCAGATCTCTATCCAGAGACAAATGAAGAAACCTGCTTCTGTTTCAGACTACATGGCTAGTAGAGACTGAGCTTGAGTGATCAGGGACCACAAACTCCACTCTTAGAGAGAAAAGGCTCTATTTAAGCCTCTAAAGAGCAAAAAAGGAGAAATGTCTTCAATTATTCTTCCATTATTGGAGGGGAACTTTGTTTTGATTAAACTATCAAATTTAAGGAATATATTTGATATGTTTTTTAAGTAAGGGAAGAACAAAACACTAAACTTGGTTAAAGGGGCTATATGTAGAATTCAGAAAACCTTGTTATTAGCGACACCGGTGGCCGTTAAGTGAACTGCAGCCCGCAGTTACAACAGATTATTATATTATACTACAGTGCTGTTGAATGCTTGAATCTGATTGGTTGATGAACATTCTAAGGTGTATTACCGTATTTTCCGCACTATAAGGCGCACTTAAAAGCCTTAAATTTTTTCAAAAAACGACAGTGCGCCTTATAATCCGGAGCGCCTTATATATGGATCTGGCGCCTTATATTAATGTCTGTAAAACAACCGCTGACTTAAACCTTTTGTTTATACTTTCGCCTGGCACCGGAGCGCGAGCCTCCGCTGACTGCGCGCGCACCTCCCCAAACAGACGAGGCATTTATACTTGACGCAACTGTTTTGTTTTAGACTGAACACCAGACCATACAACTGATTTAGACGCGCAAACTGGGTGCCGGTGTGATGAGATGTACGAATATCCGTCTGCTCGGGCAGATTCGGCTCAAAGTCGTGCATCTTCGGATGCGGAGGCGCGCGCGCTGTCACAATGACGTAATTTTGCCGCGCGCGCGCCTCCGCATCCGAAGATGCACGACTTTGAGCCGAATCTGCCCGAGCAGACGGATATTCGTTTTTTATTACCTTCGCGCTCATGCGGACGCGTCGAGTATAAACAAGGTTTTACAGCTCAGCCACTTGTTTTTTCATATTTTTTTGCAAGTGGTAGATCTTGGTTTACATTTGGACTTTGGATGTGATCTTAGGCTTGAAAAGGTTGGTGACCACTGCATAACGCAAACCCAGTCAAACGTTTGACTGCAGTATCTTCTATTCTATGCGCCTTATAATCCGGTGCGCCCTATATATGAAAACAGTTCTAAAATAGGCCATTCATTGAAGGTGCGCCTTATAATCCGGTGCGCCTTATAGTGCGGAAAATACGGTAATAATAATAAACTATATAAATATATTTAAAACAAATATTAATAAAAATGGCAAAACACACAACAAAATTATTAAAACTAACTAGGCTATATCCCCTGATATGATTGTAAATGCGCTTTGGGTGGACAGTAGGACATATGAAAGCGCTATACAAATGCCTCATTCATTCAACTAAATTAAAACGAAAATATAAAATATAAAAATGAAAACTAATTCAAAATATTGGTGAAAACTATTGTGAACACTGCAATTATTTTCAGGGGAACGCACAGATAAAGTAGTTCCAGGCAGGTTTTGACCGCATTACAGTTCCATATCACTTTCACTAAATTATTTGAGTTATTTCAAAGGTCTATTTAAAGCCATCAACAGCAAAATAACCAAAACCACGACACTGAGCGAACAAAGAAATATAAACAATACGATAAAAACAACACATTTTTGCCATGTTTTTTGCCACTAAATTACGTTTTATTATGTACAGAACGCACAACTCTCTTTCTCCCACTCAGACACACACACACATACAGTACAGACACACACTCAGCGCTGCTCTGATGATTTTATCAGTAAAATAGATTAGCGACTTAAAAGCTACATGACATTTCTCACTAGCGAGGGAATAACGGCGCTGTTCTTGAAGCAGATAAACTTACAGTTTCACTATGAGTATAGAGACGCTGCTTCTGAACACTGATGAGAGACACACAGACTCGGGTTATTCACACAAGCTTAATCTCTCTCTCTCTCTCTCTCTCTCTCTAATAACTGCATTAATAACTGCATTAGTCTGCTATCTATCAATAGCTCTAAAATGACGTTTTGGAATTAGCAACGGAGGTGTGGGATTAGATGCGTAAGAAAGTAGTCCTACACACAAGAGCGTTTAAGGACAAAAACCTGACGAATGTCTTGAAATACATCATCTGAACAATGCTTTGAGGTGTGGTAACCGTAGTATAGGCGGAATAATCGACTCCAGGGCGTTGAATTATTACAAAAATAATGCACACCCGAGGTGTAACTCCTCATAGACGACCTCTGAAGTCGGGGAAGGTCTCGCTTTTAAAGTTTCGTTACAAGCTGTTCACGCATTGGCAATAAAAAAGCAATTAATACATGAAAATTCTTACATAAAGCCCCTTTAAGGTATTTATCTGACAATTATTTAGCAACAACAACAAAAAAAGGCAAACTACAGCTACAATTTTTATTTTACTATGCAAAAAATGCATAGAAAAACAATAAGCTCACAGAAAAAATCATACCTAATATTCCGTTGGTTCTCTCTTGTTTTAGCATTTGCTTATAATTTCTTTGTATGACAACCTGGCCAAAATTTTGGCATGTTTTATTGCGTTATTATCACAAATAAAACATTCGACTTTAAAAAAAGACAATATGCTTACAAAATATTGAACAATATTTTTATAATATTTGAATAAAGGGTGAAGATTGGACATCACGAGCTGCTTAATTCATAAAAAATGTATTAATTAAAACTAATTCCCAAAAATGATCCCATTACGGAGCCCCTAAAAGATTCCGCACTGTATATGAAGCGCCAGACGGAACCTTTAATGTTCTAAATAGAACCTTTTCTTCTAAGAGTGGCTCTTATTCTAAATAATCCAGTCTATTAGTGTTGAAACGGCCCAAACGCTCCAGGCCGCTCCTGATGATCAACTCTTAATTGACTTCATGACCTTTGTTTGTTGTGACTGAACTAATCACAAGAGATGCTTCGTTGAGAGAAAAGCAGGGGAACCAAATGTCACGTTTTCGGTGAGTTACTAGTCATGTAGCTGAACTAAAACTGGTTAAGCTATAGTTTGCCTGCACCGCTGTTTGGAAATGAAGCGTTACGGCAGTAAGAAGCAGCAAATGGAGATGCACACGTCCAAAAATGGTGTTCATTTCATTTAGCATCGCTGTTGTTGCTAACGCATGTCGGCATGGCGTTGTTTAAGGCATGCAACATGATGCACTATTTTTATTCTATCGCAAGTGCAGTTTTCTTCATACGGTCTCAGCAGGGCTTGCTTGATTCCCAGCGTTCTGCTGAGCACATGCAGTGCTTTTTTAAAGAACTATTTGGAGCAAATTGGAAGTGATATAATATTTCTGATGCTTTGGTGAAAACCGTATCTAGTGTCTCAGATCAGACGCACCCCTGCTAGTGTAGCACATCATCTGAAACTTTGGATAATGTGTCAAACTGATGCTTACATTCGCATTCTACATGTAAAACGCAGCTAAAGATGTGATTTCACGTTGACACATTGTTCAAAAATGGCAAATATCAACAGAAAACGTCTGTCTGGAGGGCCTGACTCTTTCTGTCCAATCACCTCTGTCCATCTGTGTGTGGACACGCCCACTCATTACCATATCCCTCCCTCCGCATGCATTCATTTACATCCCACAATGCTTTGTGCTTCAAGATGGAATACATGGTTTATTGTTTCTTTGATATGAATATTGTTGTTATAAAACTTTGGGTTACTAACAATGAACATGTAATGGAAATAGATAAACTCAAAACTCAATAAATCAAATTAGTTAAACAAATCTAGTTTACGTACCAATTGGTGATTATATCAAAAAAGTTTTTTTGTCCATGTATAATGAATCACCGGTTCACATATTTCCCCTATAACAGATGTTTGCAGGAAAAACTCATGAATTATCAAGATGTTTCCTCTCTTTAACTGATTGTTAGAGTGGATCAGATTGTTGGTCGAGGCACTCCGATAACAGACAAGGATCGTCCTAAAGGAACCACAGACGGAGAACTGCCGGAGGATCCCAGCATGATGGGACGACTCGGGAAAGTGGAGAAACAGGTCCATCACAATAAATCATTTAGACTGAACTAATCAGGGTTTCGAGTCAACCTATATTTTCTTATTATAGCTTGGCGAACGCTCATCGGAAGAAGAGAGATTATTCGGTTAAAGATTGTTCAGAAAGAAATACATTTAAAATGGTTATTCATAATGACTCATAAGAGAAGCTTAATTATAAAAGCGTGTTAAAACATTGAGAGGTTGTTCACCAGGCTACTATGTTGGATTTATATTATCATGAAATAAATTAATTATAGTAATATAAAATCAAAGAATGACATTCTAGTGGGCATTTGATTGGACAAAAATTTGCATATTCTCCTGTGAATATTCAATATGATCAGCAATATTTTGGTCCATCTTTGCGTAGCATGTAGACATGAACTAAAGGACACAAAACTCCAAATTGTCTTTAACCCTTTAACAGTCACACTAAGAAATATTTTTGCACAAAAAAATCAGCTTCAGCTTCTCAGCAACAATATACACTGCGTGCAGAATTAGTAGGCATGTTGATTTTCTGATCATATTTTTTTTCCAGGCACAGTTTACCAATTCCAAACCACATTAATCTTAATAACTACTATTCATTTTGTATTTAATCATTTATAAGTGATATATAATTGTTCATGAAGGTTGGAAATGGAAAACGCCTTATATTCAGGTGTGCAGAATTATAAGGCATAATATAAAATTATTAAAATTATAAAAAATGATTAAATGCCCATGAGAATATGCAATACTAATGCAATACTAGAGATTGCAGTTAAGGCATGACCATTGGACAGTGAAATGCTCATTGGGTCAGCAGGCTCAGACAAAAACAGGTGGAGAAGAAAAGACACATGTTAACTGCAAAAGAATGAAGAATTAAGGTGAAGAATTAAGTGTGAAACCATCAGGAACCCTTTAGTCTCCAGCGCCACCATTTTCCAGAACTGCAACCTACCTGGAGTCTCCAGAAGAGCAAGATATCAGGATCTCAGAGACTTAGGTCAGGTACAGAATCCTAAAAAATTACGCCCACTTAAAGGGATAGTTCACTTTGAAATACATTTTTGGTATGTTTTAGCTTACCTCAAGGGCATCCAAGATGTAGGTGTCTTTTTTTCCGCAGTAGTTTCAATTTTGATATTTTTAGGTCAAACCGTTCTTGTCTGTTAGTCATATAATGCAGGTCTATGGTCACTGTCTCAAAGAGCATGCACAGAGTCCAAATTAAAACAATTCCCCATCGTCCAAATTAAACAATTCCCCATCGTAAGTACACATTGATGGCCCAAGACACGAAACGAGCGGTTTGTGTGAGAAAACGAACAGTATTTATATCGTTTTTACCTCTTATACACAGCCATGTCCAAGTGATCTGATCTGACATGTACGCAGACTGGTGCATAGATATATACACACTAGATGTCGCCTTAAAGACATTCGTTCCAATGAACTGCCGTAGACAAGGCGACATCTAGTATATATATCTATGCACCAGTCTGCGTACACGTCAGATCAGATCACTTGGACATGGCTGCGTATAAGAGGTAAAAACGATATAAATACTGTTCGTTTTCTCACACAAACCGCTCGTTTCGTGTCTTAGGCCATCAATGTGTACTTACGATGGGGAATTGTTTAATTTGGACGATGGGGAATTGTTTTAATTTGGACTCTGTGCATGCTCTTTGAGACAGTGACCATAGACCTGCATTATATGACTGACAGACAAGAACGGTTTGACCTAAAAATATCAAAATTGAAACTACTGCGGAAAAAAAGACACCTACATCTTGGATGCCCTTGAGGTAAGCTAAAACATACCAAAAATGTATTTCAAAGTGAACTATCCCTTTAATAGGAATCACAAGCTGAAGTGTAGTAAAATACATGAATACTGTTTTTTATAGGCTTTATAGACAGACAGATTGAGAGTGACTCTTGAAGGTCCAGCACCACATCCTCTTCTACCACTGTTTTGGGAGTTCATTTTTTGTCCATCTCCTACCCTGAAGTCCGTTTTGCATGATTGAACTAAAAATGAACTCCCAAAACATACTGCCAGATTCTGGAAGTTTAATTCTTCAAACAGTGGTACAAGAGGATGTGGTGCTGGTCCTTCAAGAGTCACTCTCAATGTGTCGGCACCGATAGCCTCGTGGTCAGCACACCTATATATAGCGCCGTTGTGCTTCAGGTGACCCGAGTTCGATTCCCGGCTCGTGGACCTTTCCCGATCCTGTCCCCCGTCTCTCTCCCACCTCACTTCCTGTCCACTCTATACTATCCTATCACAATAAAGGCAAAAATCACCCAAAAAAAATCTTAAAACAAAAAAAGTCACTCTCAATCTGTCTGTCTATAAAAAAAAGAGTCTTCATGTATTTTATTACACTTCAGCTTTTGATTCTTACTAAGTGGGCGTAATTTTTTAGGATTCTTTACCTAACCTAAGTCTCTGAGATCCTGACATTCTTAGATTTATTGTTTGTTTTATTAAGATAATGTCATAATAAGACAATGAGATCTTCCTCTTCCGCAGGTGATGTCAATGGAGAGAAAGCTGGATTTCCTGGTGAACATCTACATCCAGCGCATGGGAATCCCGCAGTCCGAGACGGATGCCTACTTCGCCTCTAAGGAACCCGACCCGGCGCCTCCGTACCACAGTCCGGTGGAGCACATGGAGAAGAGCGGATCCATCACCAAAATCATCCGGTCCAACAGCTCCGCAGGACAGAAGAACTTTGACCCACCAACCTCGACCTGCGTCAATCACCACTGTCCTCCATCCACATCCCGGCATCCACAAACCATCCCTGATCCCGGTCCGATCCCCGATCCCGGTTCGCTAGTGCGTATCCCTCCGCCTCCGGCACACGAGCGCTCGTCCACCGGACACAATGGAGGATCTCGTGCACATCATTCCCGTGAAGACGGGCGGCTTTCCCAAGCCGGAGCCGAGAGCGACACATCCGTATCAATCCCTTCGGTGGATCACGAGGAACTCGAACGCTCCTTCAGCGGATTCAGCATCTCGCAGTCCAAAGAAAACCTGGACTTTCTGAACAACGCTTATTTTAGCGGCGTGCCGCGCTGCGCTAAAGTGAGGCCGTACATCGCGGAGGGCGAGTCGGACACGGACTCCGATCTGTGTGTCCCGTCGCCTCATTCAGCCACCGGAGACGGCGCTTACGGGGACCGAGGCTGGACCGGACCCAAGTGAAACCAGTCTTTACAAACCAGCGTTAGACTGCATTTGTGGGAACCTGCGTGTTTAAAAAGCAGAGTTTCACTTACAAGCACAACTCCACGAGCGGAAGAGAAGTGAAAATGACTTCTGGGAGCCTAATCCATCAGGTTGACGTAAAGATGGATGACCGGAACAGTCTTTATCGTTTCACATGTGGTGTATTTTCATCTTTAAGGTGGAGACGGCAAAAGTTTGAGAGCTGGAAACGACTTCTGGGAGCTTTATCCATTAGGCTTACATCAGGATGGATGAGAAACACGCGTTTATCGTTTCACATGTGGTGCGTTTTCATCTTTAAGAACATTGAAACCACGCGGGACGTCGTTACGACCAGCGCTAGACCAGCCCGATCTCATGAAGATGCATATCTATAGCACAAATCTTATTTCTCGTGCCATTTATACGCCAAAAATGTGTATATGATACGCACTTTATGGACTCAGCGACTCACTCCACACCCCTAATCCTACCCGAGGGGTTTACAGGGCGTATCATTTGCACGCAAAAACAATTTTTGCCATATAAATGGCACGAGAAATAACATTTGTGCTATAGATGCGCACTTTCATGAGCTTGTGTTGGCTAGACTGTATTTGTGAGCACCTGCGTGTTTAAGAAGCAGTGTTTCACTTACGAGCACGGCTCCACGAGGAGACGGCAAACGTTGGAAACGACTTCTGGGAGCTTTATCCATCAGGTTGACGCCAGGATGGATGAGAGACACGTTTATCGTTTCACATGTGGTGCATTTTCATCTTTAAGAACATTTTCTGGATTTGCATCTCACTAGTTAAATGAGTAGTTCACTTCAGAGTTAAAATTTCCTGTTCATTTACTCACCCTCGTGTCATCCAAGATGTTCATGTCTTTCTTTCTTCAGTTGAAAAGAAATTAAGGTTTTTTAAGGAAAACATTCCAGGATTGTTCTCCATATAGTAACTTCAATGGGGTCCAACGGGTTGAAGGTCCGAATGTGAGTTTCAGTGCAGATTCAAAGTCTCGACACGATCCAGCCGAGGAATAAGAGTCTTATCTAGACAAACCAGCGGACATTTTATAACAAAATACACATTTATATACTTTTTAACCACAAATGCTGGTCTTGCACTAGCTGTGATGCGACACACATTACGCAATCACGTTGAAAGGTCAAGCGTGACGTAGGCGTAAGAACAGACCCAGTGTTTACAAAGTGAACGTGCAAAAATAAAGTAAAACGGCATTTACAAAATAAATAAAAGGTACAATTTTGAAGTTGAAGTTGGAGGAGAAAATGAGATTGAGTTTTTCTCCCTTTCCTACATTTTTTAACCGAAACACGCGTGACCTTTCAACGTGATTACATAATGTGTGTCGCATCACAGCTAGTGCAAGACGAGCATTCTAGGTTAAAAAGTATATAAATGTTTATTTTTGTTATAAAATGTCGGCTGGTTTGTCTAGATAAGACTCTTATTCCTCGGCTGGGATCGTGTCGAGACTTTGAATCTGCACTGAAACTCACATCTGGACCTTCAACCCGTTGGACCCCATTGAAGTCACTATATGGAGAAATATCCTGGAATGTTTTCCTCAAAAACCTTCATTTCTTTTCAACTGAAAAAAAGGAAGACATGAACATCTTGGATGACGAGGGGGAGAGTAAATTATCATTCTGAAGTGAACTAATCCTTCAAAGGGATCGTTCACCGAAAAATAACCGAAAGGTTCTGTCAACGTTTACTCACTCTTGTGTCGCTGTAGGAGTTGTTTGCTTCTGTGCAACGAAAAATACAAGCATCTGTCAAGCTCCAAAAAGGCCAAAACTACACATAAGCGTACATTTACATGGATGCATCTGGCAGATGCTTTACAGAAGTTTTTGGTAGAAGGTGTATACGTTCATATGAACCAAACAATCAAACTGTTTGGAATTATTTGTTGTTTATTTGACTCGTATTCCAAGCCTTCTGAAGTTATATGAAGGAATAGTGAAATGTAAGTTGCTAGTTGCTGATAAACATGAGGGCGAGGAGTAAATAATGAGAGATTTCGGATGAAGGATCCCTTTGAAAAGTGTCGTCCGTGTTCATTGTGAATGTATTTCACGACAGCTTGTGAATTTCAAAACGTCTTTAAACCAGGTCACTTAATGTCCGTCACAATATTCCCTAAATTAATACCATGGTTAGGAAATTCACTTCAAGTACATAAGAAATATAAAATATCACTTTCTCTCAAGTTTACAATTTTCTAATACACCCTGGATTAATAACTTGCATGTGGATAAATTAGGAATATTTAGAAAGAATGTATATTTAAAGTTAATTCTTTAAATGGTAAAAAGCCTATTTTCTGCTAAAAATAAATAAATCTTTTCCTAAAGACACTAAACCTTCCAAAGCAATTTCTAAAAACATTGTACATAAACAATTTCTGTAACGTTTAATAACGTAATATGTCTGCTTCACAATCATTCAACATTATATATATATATATATATATATATATATATATATATATATATATATATATAAACATTTCATTTTCTAATACATGTTGTCTGAACATGAGGGCCAGATGTTGTATGAAGTTGAACATAAACGAACTCTTGTTAATTAGTTGAATCACTCATGAAACAGGGAAAACTACTATTTTGAATGCACTAATTTTACGTGAGAAATGCACTGTATCATTTTGCCTTGTTCTGATGTAATTGATGTTCTGTTGCCTTTCATTGTTTGTTTTATTGCTCGAAACCATATTGAACAAAAATGTCTGTATGAAGACCGGACAGTCGGCCGGATATAAAGTACGTTTCCCGTAGAAGTCAGACTGAACATCTCCAAAGAGGATAGCTAGTTAGTTTACATCATCTCGTCTTCCATATATCTCCTGTGTTCAGATATCCGACAGTCTCTCCCTTTAATGCTGTTCATCTGTTGCTTGTGCTGGACAAACCGGGGCAAGTTGTCACACTTTCCAAAACAGTGAATATTTCTCATGGTGTGTTGAGTCACACCAAGCTGTTGCCCAGGAAAAATTGATAATTTACATTTAAGCACTTGGCAGATGCTTACAGACTTACATTGCATGCAATGTTTACATTTTATCAGTTCATGCATTCCCTGGGAATCAAACCCAGGACCTTGGTGTTGCCCTACTGTATCTAGGGCAGTTGTGACAACATGCCCCACTATATTATATAAGGGTAACACTTTACAGTAAGGTTCGTTAGTTAACATTACGTTACATATATAAGTTATAAGTTACAAAAAAACAGCTGACAGTGAAATATGTACTTTTATCAATATAAAATTAACAAAACAAACAATGGTGTATTTGCACTTTTGACTCAACGCATCTTTGCCATGTGACAACTTGCCCCGGTCTCCCTGAACTGAATGCAAAATGCTTAAAATTGAGTAAAAGCAGCAGAATTACTTCCTGGAATCAAACAACAATCAATATATATATGTGATGTAAAGTCAGAATACTGTGGTAAACATGGCTGCAACATCTTATAGCCTAACAGACACATATTGAGTGAGACAAGTCATTGATTCATTTGAGTTGGGTCATGTGACAGATCTGAAGCTGACAATCTCTTACATGAATATATGCCATCGGATGAGAAGTACCATAGTAATCTCATTTGTACACCACGGTACTTGTTTGTAAGAGAGAGTTGAGTTCTGCACATTCAATCGGTGAATCTGTAATAGTGATTTGAGTTGAATATCGTCACAGTTGCCTTTGCTTGGTTTCAATTTGTTTTTCCAAAGAATATTGTGTATTTTGCTACATTGCCTTTGGTATCTTTTATAACACTGTCAGTTTTTTTTTCCAGTTGTGTGTAAATGTTTACTTGAGCTCAGTTTGGTTCTGAAATGCTTGTGAATGTATTTCTTAACGCTGTTGTTTTGTTTTCACTGTACAGACTCACACAACCTTCACGATAGACATATTACATCTGCACAAACACACAAACACAACCACGGGAAACTCAGAGAGGTTTGAGATATGAACGAACTTCCACGAGACTCAAGTAAATCTGGAAACACTTTACAATAAGGTTTCATATGTTAACATGAACTTACAATGATAAATACTTCTAAAGCATTTATTAATCTTAGTTCATGTTAATTTCAACGTTAATAGAACGTCCATTCAAAGTTTCCTGGTCTTTAATAATGTTCTCAAAAACATTTATACATCGTTCATGGAATGTTTCAGTTGGACGTTTGTCTAACGTTTTTAAATGTTACTTTGTTTCGGAATGTTCACAGAATATTCAAAAGTAACATTCTCATAGTCTTTAAAGAATGATACAATGTAATGTTCACTTAAAGGGGTTTTATGTAAGAATTTTCATGTATTAATTAATTGCTTTTCTTATTGCCAATGTGTGAACAGCTTGTAACGATGAGACCTTCCCTAACTTCATAGGTTGTCATTGAGAGCCTGATTTTTATGCGAAGGCCGGATTTTCCGGGAAAATCAAAAGGATGTGCCGTTTACGCTCCCGAGATCCTCTCTTTCATTCACTGACACATGAAACAAATGCTTATACAATGTTCAGGATAAAATAGCCTTAAGAGCCGTTCTGTACTGTAATGTCAAAGTGTCAAGCAAAGAAAAGAGATTAATTCAAACTATAGTCTCTCAAATATAATCATAACAGTGTAATTTTTAATGACCTGATTTGTCGTCATGATCTCGGTGAATCTCAGCTGCCGCAAACATCCACATCTCTATGATCAGATGCTTTCTGAACTGCTGTTTTCACACCGCTGTCATTTTTGTTGTGTTTATTATTGAAAGGAAAGCGTGCAGCACATATTTACATATTCATCTTAACGTTGCGTCGGGATGTTCGCTGCCAACTTTTCACTTCTAAGCAAAGAACGAAAAAGAGCTTCGCCGTGAGTGTATTGAATATATATCGAATCATGTTCAGACTTGTACGTTACGTGAGCAATACGTTTCTGGCCGCAGTTCACTTAATGCCCACCGGTGTCGCTAATAACAAGGCTTTCTGAATTCTACATAGAGCCCCTTTAACGTTCGCATAACCAAGAAAAAACATGTTTAAAAACGAAATTTTGATATGTTTTCATAACTTAATGAGAATTCTTAGAGCATATTTGTGTTTGCTGGGTTATTGTAAAGTTTCATTAATATAACTGTGGTGTTTGTGATTCTTCACCACCAGGATTTTGTTTTTAACTCAGTTAACCAGCAAAACTCGACTAGCTTCACCAGAACGACTGTGAAAAGCTAGACCAGCACTAACCAGCACACACACTTGTCTGAGGATACATGCAAGTAATGCTGGCTAAGTTATTATTTTACCATTTTAAGTGTTCGATATGATCATTATGGACCAAAAGTTTTGCTTTTTGAATCTTACACGTTTGTTTGAAGAAGAAAGAGCGCATGAATCCAGCAGAAGGAAAGGCCCGCGCATGTCACATATCCTGCAAGCCTTAAGTTTCTCGTCTTTGTGTGGAAAGTGACACTCATGTGATTCACATTGACAGAAATGGTGTTTTTTTTGGCTTAGCTAATGTCATTTAATCGTCTGCCACCACGCCTATATGTTCTCGGATCAAATCCATGATTGCTGTTTTCCACAAACGATGAACGCTGCTGTTGTCGTTTATTTTTCTTCTCAAGAGAAGCAAATGCTTGCCGGCATGTTCTGAACCGCTAAATGCCATACTAAATATATATAGCTTTTGATTATTATGTAGCATATCTGTCGTCGTGTAGTCACTCGAATCCATGAGCTCATGGGCAAATGTACAATAAACTTTGTATATCAGAATGTTCTGCTGTCGTTCATGTTCACGTCTTACATCACGAATGCATGCGTTTGTTTTGAGCTATTCACAATATAAATCATCCCAAAACAGTTTGATTTTAAAAGGGTGGTATAATGCCCTTTTCCCCTTGTCCCCAGAGTGTGTATGTTAAGTTCTAGCTGAAAATACCCCACAGATATTTTTATACAGCATGTTAAAGTTGTCACTTTTTGAGGATGAGCAAAAACACACAGTTTTTGTGTCTGTCCCTTTAAATGCAAATGAGCTGCTGCTCCCGGCACAGTGGGCGGAGCTTCAAGAGCTCATGTCCTTTTACCTCACACAGACATGCACTGAAAATTTCAACAACTTTTAGCCTTTTATGTTCAAACCGGAGTCAGACAATGATGGAAAGACTCAAGAAGAAGTGACAACATGTAGAAGCAACAGGACATTTCTGGATTCTGGTTATTTAATGAATTTATGTAGATGATGTGTAGTTATCTTTTAGTTATTGATTAGCATATTCTGTCATGATAATCTATAAATCGCGTTCCCGGGGGCGGGGTTTATGTAAATTCTAGGGTTAGTGATGTCACTAACCCGGGAGGAATGTGGTGTAGTCTCTACCAGCCGTTTGCTGTAGTCCTTAAAAAACTATTTCTTTAAAAGCAAATATCTCCCTTTGCTTTGAACTTTGAGCGTTGTAACTTTGCAGATGTTGTTTATGATCAAACAGCAACATTACACACTAACTAAAGTTAGAAAAGTCCAATCATAATCAACCACCCCTTTAAAAGAATAGTATCTTGCAATCAGAATATAGGCTTAATAGTTTGGTTGGTTCTCTTTCATCATCTCGTTTCGAGATCCACCTATGGGAAGGGCATCCGTACCTGACCTCTGCAGAAGCATCCAATTGCACCAAGTCTGGCTAGACAGACAGAAGCGCGCAGCCAATGCCAGGTAAGGCCACACCCCCTTACCTAAGGCATATAGCTGTCAGGCGCGCTGCTATTCCTCAGTTGACATTCGCTTCTCGCGATCTCTGCACTGACACAGTTCGGTTGGATTAACGTTACGCTGCTCACTTTCGAGTCTTCAGGAGGACATATCGCCAGATCAGCCTCCGCCAGACGTGAGTGACAGTCGTTTCTTCAGCCTATCCGCTGTGTTTTTTGCATCCGGAGCCGCCCGCGCTCTCGCTGTCCTTCACCTGCTCCTCCTTACATGGCTGCCCGCCACGGATTTTTCCGAGTTCTTCACCGCTAGCCCACCCATGGCTATGTGACCGTCTAAACAGCCGCTTCTCCGGGGAACAGCCTATCACGACGAGCCTGCCCGGCCGCGTGTGGTGCTCTAATCGCCGCTAAGGACCCTCTCGTTCTGCGCTGTTTGCTTGAGCTTAACACGCTCAAGAAGCTTTGGAGAACCCGGAGAATTGCGGTCATTGTAATTGCTGCACATGTAGCTTTTTACTAAGCCGGCTTTTAGTTGCACGACCCAGCGCGCCGTGCTCGGCCTTTCTGACTCGGATGGGGGACACGGTGATGATGACGCACTACCGGGGGACTCCCGGAGCGCCACCTCTCTAAATATTTGAGCTGACATCAGCCCAATCCGCATTCCCTGAAGAGGACATCTTCGCGGGAAAACCTCACTCTCGTTGACGAACCGGCCGGTTCCGGCGACGGGGATAACGCGGTCCTTTTAGCGTTCCCTAGGCTAGCGCTCACGCGGCTTTGCCTCAGTCCATCCTCCTGGAAGTTTGTGAGCGAGCGGCCGTTCGTCTCAACATTGTGTGGCCAGCTCCACAGAGCGCCACCGACCAGGATAGGAATATTTACGACGGGTAAGCGCTGAGACCACCGCCCAGTCTGAGGAAACAACTCTTAAAACTGGAGCGTCCCGCTAGACTGTTAACACGGTCTCACGTGCCTTGATGTGTTACGATTACGTGTTGAGGCTTTCAATTTATGCCCCGAACGCAAGCGGCCTGCCTGTTGTTCGACCGTTGGGAGTATCGAGCCCGCGTTCACGGGCCACGAGGACGTTGTGTGTGTGTACCCCCCCAAGCGGGGCTGTCGTGAGGAAAAGTACGTAGCAGTGTTACCACACTGCACGCACTTGGTTCCCCTCACCCAGTTATTAAAGGCTTCGGCCCCAGTGTTTCTCAACACAAAACACACACATTACTAAACAACACATTTAACAAACGAATCAAATGAATTCGTGCAGATTTATATATCTGCCAACATAGAGAGCCAATCTCTCTGATCCCATGCATGTCGCCCTGAGTCCGTCCACAAGAGGGCTCCATTGCCTCACAAATCAACTAGCTGGGCTCACACAGCTCAGTTGCGGCTGCCCAGCCATGTGTTTTTAGTGGACGTTGTGTGTGGAAGGCTTCGGCCCGTGTTCCCCAACACAAAACACACACATAACTAAATAACACTTTAAAACAAACGAATTAAATAAATCCGTTACAGAGAGAGTATCTCTCTCCGTGGAAATTATTTTTCTGCCTGCAGTGTGTTTTTAGTGGACGTTGTGTGTGGAAGGCTTAGGCCCCTGTGTTCCCCAACACAAACACACACATAACTAAATAACACTTTAAAACATACAAATTAAATAAATCCGTTACAGAGAGAATATCTCTCTCCGCGGATATTATTTTTCTGCCTGCACTTAAGACTGCCCAGTTCATGTGTTCAGGAGATATGTGTGTTTTCCGCCCACTTTCAGGCCTTGTGAGGGAAAGTTTAGCACAGTGGACACCACACTATGTTCCCCTCACTCTGTCAATAAAGGCTCCGGCCCCAGTGTTTGCCCAACACAAAACACACAAAGTTACGAATCAAATGAATTTGTTTTGGAGAGAAGACCTCTCTCCGCAGAGAAAACTTCTCACTGCAGAGGGAGGAAATCCCTCCGAACCCCTGCATGTCGCCTCTAGTGTGCCCACTAGATGGCGCCTTTGCATCACGAATGAACCAGCTGGGCCCATACACCCCCGCTCCGGCCCGAGCGGGGGCGCTCTCGAGTCACGAAGCGGCTTGGCAAGCCATTTCAGCGCCCGAGTGGGTTTTGCGTACCGAAACCTAGGGTTACAGGCTGCAGTTTGCAATAAAACCTCCACTTTTCAACGGCGTTCTCTCTTCTTACACAGAAGAAAATGCCTCACACATTCTGAAAGAGGAAATTTCCTCCCTCCTTAACAAGGGAGCGATTCAGATGGATCTTATAAACCATGGTTTTTATTCCTGGTATTTTTATGTTTCCAAAAGGCGTGGTGCCCCCCGCCCTATATGGACCTTCGAATGTTGAACAAACATTTGAGGAAATACAATTTCAGAATGTGACACAAGGCTCTCTCACCCGTGCCATAAAGCAGAACGACTGGTTCACATCAGTCGATCTGAAAGATGCTTTCTTTCACATAAGTATCTACCCTCCACACAGGAAATATCTTCGTCTCGCCTACCAAGGCATTTGTTACGAATTCACAGTTCTTCCGTTCGGGCGAAATTTGAGTCCCCGAACTTTCTGTCTGTGTGCGGAGGCGGGCGTGGCGCCCCTGAGACTATCAGGGCTGAGAATTCTGAATTACATATACGATTGGTTCATCATAGCCAAATCGAAGGAGAAGGTGTCGCTGGACACCGGCCGGGTGCTCGCGCACATCACATCCCTCGGGTTCAAGGTGAATGCGAGCAAAAACAATCTGACTCCCAGTCAGAATGTCTTTTTCCTGGGCTTAGAATTGAACTCAGTCTCCTTGCGAGTGTGTCTCTCTCAAGAGCGCGTTCGCTCTCTGATGAACTGTCTGTCTCAGTTCAGAGAAGGGGCGAGAGTACAGTATCGCATATGCCTCAGGCTGCAGGGTCTCATGGCTTCATCTATCCAAGTTGTGCCGTTGGGTCTCCTGAGAATGAGAGCGTTCACGAAATGGGTTTTGTCACTACATTTCAGCCCGATTCGCGATCTCTGCCGCTCGGTAACAGTGACGCGCGCCTGCTCGGCGGCCCTGCGCCATTGGGAGAGCGAGAACTTTACGCTCGGGGAACCCCCTTGGGACGGTTACGATGCGGAAAGTTGTGACGACAGATGCGTCCTTAACAGGCTGGGGAACCACCCAGGAAGGCAGAATGGTGAACGGTCTGTGGCTGAGCAGACTACGTTCAGCGCACATTAACCATTTAGAGCTTTTACCATTTGGAAAGCTCTGAATCATTTTCTGCCTCGCCTGCAGGGACATCCCGTTCTAGTACGGTGCGATAATACCACGGCAGTGGCTTATATCAACCGTCAGGGCGGCATGCGCTCGTCGAAACTCCACGCTCTAGCTTACAGGCTGTTGGTGTGGAGCAGACGGGTTTTTCTGTCATTACGCGTGACTCATGTTCGGGCATTCTGAACAGAGGCGCGGATCTGCTATCGAGGGGAAACCCAATCTAAGGGGATTGGCGTCTTCACCCGCAGATAGTGGAGATGTTATGGATGAGATTTAGACAGGCAGCCGTAGATCTTTTCGCCTCGCGCGAAAACCACCATTGTCCTATGTTCTTCTCGACTAAGGGACGTGGACGCGCCCCTCAGGGCAGACGCACTGGCCCACCCATGGCCCAAAGTGCTGCTGTATGCTTTTCCTCCCCTGTGCCTGATATTTTCACACTGGCCAGGGTGAGAGAGCACGGCCTGTCTCTCATTCTGATAGCACCCAGGTGGCTCAAAGCCCCGTGGCTGGCAGAGATAATCCCTCTGTTGTACGCCGAGCCATGGCGCCTTCCCCCTCGCACGGACATACTGTCCCAAGCCAACGGGGAGATTTACCACCCCCACCCGGACAGGGTGACTCTCTGGGCCTGGCCTGTGAGAGGACGAACCTAAATGCACTGGGGCTCCCGCCACGTGTAATCGCCACTACTCAGAATGCCAGGGCCGTTTCCACATGATCCCTATATGGCTGGAAGTGGCAAGTGTTCGAAGGGTGGTGTGATGGGCGTGGTCTCACATCTTATCAGTGCTCGGTGCCTGATATTTTGTGTTTCCTGCAAGACCTCATGGAAAGAGGCAGGTCTTTTTCCACCATTAAGGTCTACCTGGCTGCGTTTTCAGCCTGTCATGTGGGTTTTGAGGGCTCCACCGTCAGGCAGCACCCTCTAACCCGCAGTTTTATGAAGGGTGCACGCCGCTCTTTGCCGGTCATCAGGAGATCTGTTCCAGGGTAGGACCTCTCCATGGTGCTGGAAGCGCGGTATCTTTATCCTTTTGAGCCTCTGGGAAGTATTTCCCTTAAGCTGCTGTCCCTCAAGACAGCTTTGCTCTCGGCCTTGGCATCTGCTAAACGGGTCAGTGAGCTACATGCACTCTCGGTTCAACCCTCGTGCGCCAAATTCTCCCTAAGTGGAGATAAGGTTTCCCTTAAGCCTAACCCGGCCTTCATGCCGAAATGCTTCCCTGTGTTCACTTCTGAGGTTTTGGAGCTATCCGCTTTTCACCCTCCACCCTTTGCCTCCTCGGAGGATCAGGGGCTGAATGCTCTGTGTCCCGGTCGCGCTCTGCAAGCATGTATGACCAGGACCAGTGCTTTCCGCAAGAGCGACCAGCTCTTTGTTTCAAGGGCTCCCCCGCACAAGGGGAGTCCCATTTCAAAGCAATGCCTCTCACATTGGCTTGTGGACGCTATACTATGGCTTATGAAGCAAAGGGAGTGCAGCCCCCAGGGGGCATCAGAGCTCATTCTACAAGGGGCTTAGCCGCCTCTTGGGCTTTGTTCAGGGGAGTGCCACTGCAAGACATCTGCTCCGTGGCCAGCTGGGCCTCTCCTCATACCTTTGAGCGTTACTACCGGTTGGATGTCACCAGAACCTCGTGGCACACTCGGTCCTAGGGGAAGGGTCCTCTTAGCCCTTTCCCACAGCCCCGTTGGGTTAACCAACGAAGAGTGAATGGGCCGGCTGGCCATGTTCATTCCTGTCACCAAGCATTCGCATTCCTTCTTGGGTTTAGCTATGTGCATTGGTGGTGCGGGGGCCATTATCATATATGGGTCTCATGCATGTTTCATGCCCTGCTTGTCCACAGCAGTTTAGCGTGGCATCACCCTTGCAGGGTCATGTTTGTGGGACGTGTCATGCACCGCCTCTCTGAGGTGACCGTCCTTCTCTGGCTTTCAGAACCTCACTGTGAGTGTATTGGGCAATCGGGGAGCTGTCCATGTCTCTCCCATAGGTGGATCTCGAAACGAGATGATGAAAGAGAACAATAGGTTACTGTCGTAACCCCGGTTCTCTGAAACATCGAGTGGAGAGATCCACCAGCTTCGCCCCGCTTGCCGCACGAGAAGCGAATATACTTACTGAGGAATAGCAGCGCGCCTGACAGCTATATGCCTTAGGTAAGGGGGTGTGGCCTTACCTGGCATTGGCTGCGCGCTTCTGTCTGTCTAGCCAGACTTGGTGCAATTGGATGCTTCTGCAGAGGTCAGGTACGGATGCCCTTCCCATAGGTGGATCTCTCCACTCGATGTTTCAGAGAACCGGGGTTACGACAGTAACCTATTGTTATGCATTGGCCTGATTCTGGATCAGTGTGAATGGATATTGTATTTTGGTTTCTCTTGATTTGATATATACTTTTTGTGATATACCTGGTTATATAATTTCACCCGGTCCTTTTTTAAATTTGCTGCTTGTTTGAGTGTTATTGGACTCAGATGGTGTTTGGGTGTCATGAAACCGGGTTTGATTTTTCTGAGCTGAACATGTTTTTGTGAGTTTCACGCTATTATTGCATGAATATAATGAAAGAGGAAACGTGTAAAGTATGGAGGCCTGATGTAGTTGTTCCATTAGCAGCCTCTTAAAATATGCATCATAAATATTGCACACTCATGCACTTACACAGAGTGTGTGTGTGTGTGTGTGTGTGTGTGTGTACTTGTACAACTATCTTTGTGAGGACCAGTTTGAGTTTTAGACCATTGGAGTGAGGACAAAGAGAGTAAAGTGAGGACATGTTGGCCGGTCCTCAGTCTCTGAGAGCCTTTAAAGGCCTGTTTGAGGGTCAAGACTTGGTTTTAGGAATAAGGTTATAATGAGGTTAAGGGTTGGTTTAGGGTCAGGGGTCGGGTTAGGCACTTAGTTGTGATGGGTAAGGTTAGGGTAAGCGGCTAGAGATTGCATCGTGTCCTCATAAAGATAGATGTACAAGAATGTGTGTGTGTGTGTGTCTGTGTCTGTGTCTGTGTCTCTGTGTGTGTCTGTGTCTGTGTGTGTGTGTGTGTGTGTGTGTGTGTGTGTGTGTGTGTGTGTGTGTGTGTGTGTGTGTCTGTGACTCTGTGTGTGTCTGTGTGTGTGTGTGTGTGTGTCTGTGTCTGTGTCTGTGTCTGTGTCTCTGTGTGTGTCTGTGTCTGTGTGTGTGTGTGTGTGTGTGTGTGTGTGTGTGTGTGTGTGTGTGTGTGTGTGTGTGTGTGTCTGTGTCTGTGTCTGTGTCTGTGTGTCTGTGTCTCTGTGTGTGTGTGTGTGGGGTGGGGGGGGGGGGGTGGATGCTGAGTGTGGCATTGATAAAGACTCCTAATGTGGGATATTGCCGGAAGGTTCTGGAGGTCAAGCCACAGATGCACTGAATGGATGCTGAGTGTCTCAGAGAAAGCCAGTCACTTTTCTCCAGGGAATAATGTTTAGTAATGTGTGCTTGAACTCAGAGTCGAGAGGTTTGAACTCAAATGAAAGAGATGATTCTGCCACAGAAATGTCTATTTCTTGCAATGCAGAATGAAAGCCGGTGAGAATCATGCATGATCTTCACTGTGAAGAAACACTTCATTCTTCATGGACGTGGTTTTAATGGATTGATGTGTCGAGGGTATGGAGGGATTATTGGGTCAGATTTAAAACTAAAAAATCTAAAACTAAAAGTCTTAAACGAAAACTAAAAGTCTAAATTTGAAACTAAAAGTCTAAGTCGAAAACTAAAAGTCTAAGTCGAAAATGAATTTGGTATTTAGGATAGGGCATTTTGTATTTAGGATTGGGCATTTGGTCATTTAGGATTTAGGATTGGGCATTTAGGGATTTAGGATTGGGAATTTGGTATTTAGGATTGGGCATTTAATCATTTAGCCATTTAGGATTTAGGATTGGGAATTTGGGGATTTAGGATTGGGCATTTGAGGATTGAGGAGTGTATGCAAATAAGGAGGCGTGGCCCAAATACTGGAGGCTGGGTTTGAAATGCAGAGGCACCTTATGGACAGCAGAGGGAGCTCCCAGTGCTAAGGAGCACTGTAATGAAACCAAACAGAGCGAGTGAGCAGGGTGGAGCGAGGACTGTACTTTACAATGTGATAACTTCAACTTAATGAGTAATGACAGCGTTGTAACATTTATGTGGCCTCACACACAAAGTCACCAGTGAAAGGATTGCTATCGGTCTGACGACGAGAATAACTATTATTATTATTATTAATAGTGAGTGCGCGCGCGCGGCCGGGGTTCTCTCTCTCTCTCTGCTCGTTCTTATACAGTATATGCCCTGTCAAGCGCGCCCTTGTTAAACTGACATGATGCAAATGACAAACTTTCACTATATGATGGTTAAACTGTGCAATTAATCCGATAATGATAAGAACCACCTACATAAGTTGTAATAGACAGCACGAAGGTAGGCTATAGTAATAAAGAAGCTGCTTGTCTCTTGCCACGGCTTTCACAATATCACTGTGTACTGTTACAGTAGATCTGCGCGCGTGCACTCACTACCAACAACCGTTGTCATTGTCAACAAGCGTCAACAAGCTTCCCCGTACGTTTTGACAAGCGTCCTTGACAGGGCGGCCAGAGCTTCTTTGCAGCTCAAGTCGGCGGCGTTGTGAACGTACAGTTACTGTTTCGTAACCTTGTTTTTTCTGATGCGTTGCATTAAAATATATATATATTTTACTTGGCTTGGTTGAATTCCGATGTAGAATGCGGTCTGTTATTTCTTGATGACAGACCGCTGCGTAGTATAACACACCGTTGCCATGAAAAACAGAGCGTTGCTATGGACACGGAACGGACTATTTTCTGTAGCGGAAGCAATACAATCGTTTTTAAATCAATAAACTCCTTTTTAAATCAATATTTTGTGTCAAATTATCGTCTGATTAATTTGTGTCTGATTATTTCTCAGGGACACAAAAGGCACCAATTTCGTGAAATGACCCTTATGTATTTTGTAGGTAGCCATGTAATAAGTGGGATAATGTATAGCGAGGCGGTTAAGAACGAATAACAACCCTGACGACAGGCTGATTCAAGTTCAGCCTGTCGGGGTTGTTATTCTCTACATTATCCCTTACATAAAGTACAGTCCTCGCTCCACCCTGCTCACTCGCTCTGTTTGGTTTCATTACAGTGCTCCTTAGCACTGGGAGCTCCCTCTGCTGTCCATAAGGTGCCTCTGCGCACCAGCCATTTCAAACCCAGCCTCCAGTATTTGGGCCACACCTCCTTATTTGCATACACTCCTCAATCCTCAAATGCCCAATCCTAAATCCCCAAATTCCCAATCCTAAATCCTAAATGGCTAAATGATTAAATGCCCAATCGTTAATACCAAATTCCCAATCCTAAATCCCTAAATGCCCAATCCTAAATTCTAAATGCCCAAATGCCCAATCCTAAATACCAAATTCCCAATCCTAAATACCAAATGCCCAATCCTAAATACCAAATTCATTTTCGACTTAGACTTTTAGTTTTCGACTTAGACTTTTAGTTTCAAATTTAGACTTTTAGTTTTCGTTTAAGACTTTTAGTTTTAGACTTTTAGTTTTAAATCTGACCCAATAATCCCTCCATACGAGGGAGAAGCTGAACTGAGAAGAAAGTGCTTTTGGAAGTTTTCAGTGCAACACAGATCGAGGAAAGTGTGAAGCTCCTCTGACAGTTTACACAGTGAACACATTTTCATTACACATTTTATACAATGAACGAGTCCATCGTGAATCCATCTTCCAAACCATGTTTTTGTCTTAAATGTGGATTCCACACGGCCCAGATGCGAGGGAATAAAATAAAATAAAAATGAATATGCTTTATAATGATATCTGGGTCTTTTTTCACACAAACATCCAAAAGAATAAAAGGAAATTATATATGTTTATACTGTATATGCAACTCAATTCACAACATTTCCTTCAACCAATAAACACAGCAAAATGAAATGGGTAATTAAAAAATATAGGTAAAGTACTTGTGAAAAATGAATACATAAAAAATCCCTTCATATAGAGTTTTCATATTTTCATATAGGCCTATAAAATTAGCCTTTAACTTAAGTTTCTAAGAAATGTGGGGGAAAAATACATGAAAATATCACAATGCACAAAATCTAAATGAATTGTTCTAAAATTTGATTTGTCTATCTATCTATATCTATCTATTACATATTATACTGTTGTTTCTGATTTTATAGCATTTTAGATATTCTGATTGTATAGCATTATTCCATTTACATATGCCATACACTGTAAAAAGTGATCAGTTGACTTAACTTAAAACTTCAAATTGAGAAAACCTTGTGCTTTAAAATTATTAAGTAAATAAACTTCATGCTTAATCAAAAAAATTAAGTATTGTCAAATTCACATAACTTATTTTTTTTTCAGTTAAGCATTAAATTGATTTACTTAATAATTTTAAGGAAACGGGTTAACTCAATTTTTTTAAGTAAGTGAACAGAACACTTAGGGCAGACACTGTGTTGGTGATGAAAGAAACCACACCTGATTCTTGGAGAGAAAGCAGAGCCATGTGTGGAGCATGAGGTCCTGCTTCTCCTCTCTGGATGTAATTTAGGCATAATGGGATCTAGAAAGTTTAACCCTGAGTCCCTGACATAGCCCTCGACCCGTTAGATCCACAGAGCTGGAGCTGAAGGTCAAGGTCTGCCCACGACGAGCTGGATCATGTCACCTGGAACCACTTGGATTCACAGGCTGTGCAGTGACAATCAAACTCCATAAGGGGGCGTCACACCATCACTTCTGTCTCATGTCTTTCTGTGTGTGATTTTAGGTTTAGGCTTTTTCTTTTATTAATGTGTTTAAAAGTGTAAAAGTAAAAGTGATTTATTATAATCTGTATAAAATGAAACACCTGAAAACTATAATTGTGACCCTGGATCACAAAACCAGTCACAAGCAGCACGGGTATATTTGTGGGAATGGCCAACAATACATTGCAAGTATTGTATCGATTTTTATTTTAATGGCAAAAATCATTAGGATAAAGATCATGTTCCATTAAGATATTTTGTAAAATTCCTACCGTAAATATATAAAACGTTTATTTTTGTGAGTGAATGCAACACAATCGTGAACATAAATAGACCATTTTAAAGGAGATTTTCTCAATGTTTCGATTTTTTTACACCCTCAGATTCCAGATTTTCAGATAGTTGTATATCGGCCAAATATTTACATATCCTAACAAACCATTGCCTACATCAATGGAAAGCTTATTTATTCAGCTTTCAGATGATAAATCGCAATTTTAAAAAATGACCCATCTGACTGGTTTTGTGGTCCAGGGTCACGATTCATGAGTTTTAACTGAAGGTGTCACAGTGCAGCAAACTATTTTTGGATGTCATGGATGTATATATTGGTGTAGTATAATTACTATGTTGAAATAAATAGTGTAGTGAAACGATATTTCAGTCTTTGCCACCGAAAAGACGATGAACTACATTTCCCACAATGCACTAAAATTCGCCAACAACTTCCCAGGAAGCGTTTATTACTGACCGCTGCCAACATGGACATAAACAGCAAGCCAGAGTCTCACGAATTACATCTGATTCACTGAATTCATATTTGCATTTATATGAAGAAAAACACCGTGTTCTCTATCGTAATCTTCACTAGAGCTCGTGACTGTTAACGTTGTTTACTTAGCGCCGCAGCTAAGCTAAGCTAGCTGTGTTTGTGATGTGAGCTGGTAAATAGTCTGTTATTGAGGATGTACACTTTATTATCTGGTCTGTACAAATATGTCTTCCAAAAGGACGAGTACTGCGTCCTGATCCTCGGTCTGGACAATGCAGGGAAAACGGTAAGACTGGTAGTACATAGTTCACGCCTAAAACAGTTCCACAAAATCAGTTTTGCTTTAGGAACATTTTGGGCTTATGATGCACAATAACCTTGCCTAGGTAGTCAACTTGGAAAGTGGTGTCTAGGTAGGGTGCTCATCAAATTTTAAGACTACAATGCCCCATAATGCAGTTTTTGAGACTGCAGTAAACTAATATTCTCACTAGTTAGGTTGCACACTAGGTTTTGACACTGGTTCTGTATTAGTATGCAGCTTATTTAGTTCCTAGAATAAATATGATGCTCAAAAGGTTGGCAGCTCATTAGTTTTGAGACAAATCTGTGTTCTTTTCTTGAATATTGTAGACCTTTCTGGAACAAACAAAAACAAAATTCAGTAAAAACTACAAGGGCATGAACCTCTCGAAGATCACAACTACAGTCGGCCTCAACAGTGAGTAAAACATCCTGTGAAACTGAAGAAAACTAATACAAACATAGCTGTAGTTTTACTCGTTTTTCCTGTTTGTTTCAGTCGGCACCATTGATGTGGGAAAAGCTCGCCTGATGTTTTGGGATCTTGGAGGACAAGAAGAACTACAGTCTTTGTGGGACAAGGTGACACACGTTCACTAAATGTGATCCTGATGCTGTCGTTGAAGAATTTTCCTTGAGTGCATGCATTATATAAACCCACTACAGATGACAGGAACGCAACTAATTTGTTTGTAATGTCATATTTACCTTATTTTAGTACTATGCAGAATCTCACGGCGTGATCTACGTCATTGACTCCACCGATGAGGAGCGCTTGGGCGAGTCGAAGGAGGCTTTCGGTGAGTTTTACTCAAATGAGGAATCAATCAGAACCTGAACTATCAGCAGCATTTTTCATATCACCGTCACACAAAACCTGTTTCACTCCAGCAGAAGAGAAGCTCAGATAGTTTCATCGTACGCAAACACAGAAACTGCAGTCAGAAGCAGATCTAGGCCTGTCATTATTGTGGATTGATCGTGGTTATCTGGTCAAATCACAATTATTTAAATTTCAGTCATATTTTGCCGTCCAAAATAAAGGAAATTTAAGTGCTTGAAGAAATGCCATCAAATGCATGATATTGCATTATTATTTAATTTTTGCGTGTGTTGGAGAGAAACAGGGAGAGTCATAATCTGGCAGAGAGTAAAGAATAAAGAATATAAACATGGTTATAAAGCACACAAAAGATATTCAAAGGTCGTGTCATATGACTTGAAAGCTTGTGGGTTTTCTTATATTATGTTTTATTATTTTATATATGCCGGTTACACTTCACAATAAGGTCCAATTAGTTATTATAAGTAAGTTGCATCTGTTAAAATTATTTAATGGACCTTGAACGAAAAATAAACGGTTGGATTTTTGTTATAATGTTAACAATGATTAATAAATACTGTAACAAATGTATTGCTACATTATTTATTAATAATTCTTAACATTATATAATAAAAATACAACTGTTCATTGTTCGTTGAAGGTCCGTTAAATAATATTAATGGATACAACTTTTGATATTAATAATATATTAGTAAGTGTTGAAATAAACATTAACTAAGATTTAGTATTTTTCATTATTAGTTCATTAAATCATGGAACCTTATTGTAAAGTAACATTAACATAACATTACATTACATTTTTACATAACATTAAAGTAAATCATATAGTCCTATTTTATTATAATTTGTATTATTATATATGATTTCAAGTCAAAAATTTAAAAAATTAGGTTTACACTGTAAGTGACATGAACAAAACAGAATGAAATCGTTCGATTTTTGATTTTGTCTCGTATATTTGATGGTTTGCCTCATTGATTGTGTTATTTCCCTGTTTACTTCTGTGTTTCTCTATTGTATAAAGCCCTATAGAAATAAAGGTGACTTGACTTTCTGATCGGGTGGAACTTAGGGAAGTTTATACCAAAAGTTTAACTGAACCGTTGTCTAATGTGAACTGACTTCATGTTCCCGTCGACCAGAGAAAATGATCAGCAGTGAAGTTCTGGAAGGAGTTCCTCTCCTCGTTCTGGCAAACAAGCAAGACGTCGAGGTATGAACTCTGCGTCTGATAGAAATGTGTGTGTGAGTCTCTAGGTGGCGCTGTGCTCCTTCATTTCCGTGGTAATAATGCTTTGTCTTGTGTTCCTCAGAACTGTATGTCTGTCCCCGACATAAAGACGGCTTTCAGTGACTGCGCTCCCAAAATCGGGAAGAGAGACTGTCTGGTGCAGCCCTGCTGTGCTTTATCAGGGTACGTCTCCTTTATTATTCAGTGTTGTGTGTGGAAACCCTGCTGTGTGCAAGTGCACTTAGTGGAGACCCGAAACACTGAGGACACATCTAAAGCTGTGCTGTTTATGACCTATAAGCAGTTTTGGGGGAAACGCATTGCAAGGAAGTTACATAATCAGATTACTAAAAGTGCTGTGCAACGATTAATCACATCCGAAATAGAAGTTTGTGTTTACATAATAAATTAATGTTTACTCTGTATAATTATTTTGTATATATAGACCTTATGTAGCTCCGCCCCTTTTCAGCGCGGCGCTCGTTGTCTATTGTCTTTCCGGTCTGTATTTTCACAGCGATCTTGCGTGTTTATGAATGAACGGCTCGTTTTTAAATCTTCCCGGTCGACTGACATTTGTTAAGACATCTGCTTTAAACATTACAGTCCTCATGATAACTTTCATTAACTTTACATTAAGTAAATCCACTTCAAAAGCTAATTACTCCTGGACAGCAGCGCCATAGAGATCTACAGAGCGACCGCAAAAACGGAAGTTCAAAGACAATATTCTAAAGATGGCGGCGCCCTCGTTTCTCTGGCGCATAAGGTCTATAAATACACATTGTACGAACCCTGTTGCAGTGATTTTAATGACATCACTATGTTTTCTTGAGTTCGAGCCAGTTTTGCATTTGTTGCAACTTAGTAAATGCTTTTTTGTTGTTATGTTAGTGCATGTAATGCTAGATAAAGATCATTGTTGATCATTTTTGTACTGTTACCTCTAAGGCTGGGTAAAAAATATCGATTTCTCTATTTTAATCGATTCTCATTTTTACGAACCAATATCAATTCTTAAATCCCAAGAATCGATTAGTCATCCTGTTTTCAATGGAACATTGTAGCGCATCCCATCCAATAAATCGCAATAATCTTTGTGCTTTGTTACTATTGATATGAAACAAAGTCTCAGATTTCAAATTACGTCCATTTTCTTACGAAATTCAAAAACATAAATGCCGTTTTGTCGCTGTGGCGTGAGATCGCTCTGGCTCAGCTCTAGAGAAGCACATGATTTTCTCTTCTGCCTTAATAATACCAGTTACAGCGCGAGATAAACATGAATGAGCTTCTGAAAGTGTGTTAAAAGATGGAGAACAACTTATCGAAATCCGTATCATGTGACATGGAGTCGCTCGATCAGTGTTGCAACCCTGGAAAGACGTCATTAAAACAGCTTGTAAACAATGTCATGTAACGTCACATTTACCTCAGAAAAACCATATCCAGTGACCATAAACTCGTCAGTCAGCGAGAAGAGTGAACTCTAGAGGAGCATGCAGTTCTCCCACTTAGAAATCATGGAGGGGTCTGAAATTGTCATCATAGGTGCATGTCCACTGTGAGAGACATAATCTAAAAAAAAAATCCAGAAATCACAATGTATGATTTTTAAACTATTTATTTGTATGATACAGCTGCAAATACGTATTTGAACACCTGAGAAAATCAATGTTAATATTTGGTACAGTAGCCTTTGTTTGCAATTACAGAGGTCAAACGTTTCCTGTAGTTTTTCACCAGGTTTGCACACACTGTAGGAGGGATTTTGGCCCACTCCTCCACACAGATCTTCTCTAGATCAGTCAGGTTTCTGGGCTGTCGCTGAGAAACACGGAGTTTGAGCTCCCTCCAAAGATTCTCTATTGGGTTTAGGTCTGGAGACTGGCTAGGCCACGCCAGAACCTTGATATGCTTCTTACAGAGCCACTCCTTGGTTATCCTGGCTGTGTGCTTCGGGCCATTGTCATGTTGGAAGACCCAGCCTCGACCCATCTTCAATGCTCTAACTGAGGGAAGGAGGTTGTTCCCCAAAATCTCGCAATACATGGCCCCGGTCATCCTCTCCTTAATACAGTGCAGTCGCCCTGTCCCATGTGCAGAAAAACACCCCCAAAGCATGATGCTACGACCCCCATGCTTCACAGTAGGGATGGTGTTCTTGGGATGGTACTCATCATTCTTCTTCCTCCAAACACGGTTAGTGGAATTATGACCAAAAAGTTCTATTTTGGTCTCATCTGACCACATGACTTTCTCCCATGACTCCTCTGGATCATCCAAATGGTCATTGGCAAACTTAAGACGGGCCTTGACATGTGCTGGTTTAAGCAGGGGAACCTTCCGTGCCATGCATGATTTCAAACCATGACGTCTTCGTGTATTACCAACAGTAACCTTGGAAACGGTGGTCCCAGCTCTTTTCAGGTCATTGACCAGCTCCTCCCGTGTAGTTCTGGGCTGATTTCTCACCTTTCTTAGGATCATTGAGACCCCACGAGGTGAGATCTTGCATGGAGCCCCAGTCCGAGGGAGATTGACAGTCATGTTTAGCTTCTTCCATTTTCTAATGATTGCTCCAACAGTGGACCTTTTTTCACCAAGCTGCTTGGCAATTTCCCCGTAGCCCTTTCCAGCCTTGTGGAGGTGTACAATTTTGTCTCTAGTGTCTTTGGACAGCTCTTTGGTCTTGGCCATGTTAGTAGTTGGATTCTTACTGGTTGTATGGGGTGGACAGGTGTCTTTATGCAGCTAACGACCTCAAACAGGTGCATCTAATTTAGGATAATAAATGGAGTGGAGGTGGACATTTTAAAGGCAGACTAACAGGTCTTTGAGGGTCAGAATTCTAGCTGATAGACAGGTGTTCAAATACTTATTTGCAGCTGTATCATACAAATAAATAGTTAAAAAATCATATATTGTGATTTCTGGATTTTTTTTTTTTGATTATGTCTCTCACAGTGGACATGCACCTACGATGACAATTTCAGACCCCTCCATGATTTCCAAGTGGGAGAACTTGCAAAATAGCAGGGTGTTCAAATACTTATTTTCCTCACTGTATATACATATTCATTATAATTTTTAACGTTCTTCAATTTTTAATGCATGTTTGAATAAATCTGGCAGGTTTTTATGACAGCCACCCTTTAAATGTTTATATTTCATATAACTTTATTATTCTAAAAATAAATAAGTGTAATTTAAGTGTTTGTATACAAATCAGTAAATTTTTACCTTCAATATGATAGTAGGCTAATGAAGCCTATAGGCTACAACCGACTCCCATAGTTTACAGCATTAGTTAAAGCAGCACTCAGTAGCTTCGGGATTTCTTCGCTGTATTCTCGCTTTTTGCTCGCAGGTTTCTCTCTAGAGCTCCCCCCACAGCTTCGGAATAGATATTTGACAACACTGTTGTAAAAACTCGTTGGTGATTCTCAGACACCAGAGGCTATAGATCAACGACATCAAAGCAGATGGGACGTTCTTTAAAACGTCTTCTTCATTCGGGTTCGGACAGCGTGAGGGAGCGCAATAATGACAGCATTTTAGCAGATTTCTTTTGGCCGTAAAGCAATTGTTTACATCGCGAGACCTGATATCACGCGAGACTTCCTGACGCAGCGGCCGGCGGCCCGCCGGCTCAAAGTTGCAAGTGCGTATTTTCCGCTCACGGGCACCAGGGGGGTGCGAAACGACCACCATTCAACCCGAAATAAGTAATATAACCACTCCAATGACTCCGAAGCTGTTCAGTTAAGGTAAAAAAAGTTACTTAGTTCACCTTTAAGAGATTTGTTTTCCTTGAGAAAATTTGCCATGTTGGACCACCTGATATCCAAAATAATCAATATTGAATCGAATCGGAATTGAAATTGAATCGAATTGCAAGCTTGTGAATCAAAATCGAATCGAATTGTGAAATTTGTGTCAATACCCAGCCCTAGTTACTTCTTGCTCTAAACTTGCGCTCGACTGGTTTTGCTGGTTGTTTAAACCGTGTGTGTTTTCTGTGCCGTTGTGTTTTCCAGGCAGGGAGTGAATGACGGGATTGAATGGATGGTCAAATGTGTGATCCGGAACATTCACCGCCCTCCCAGACAAAAAGACATCACATAGAACATCATCTCTGTGTCGTGTGTGTGTGTGTGTGTGTGTGTGTGTGTGTGGGGGGGGATTTCTGTAAATGCATAGAGGATGCAGTTGTTCTGAGGACATGTAAGTTATGATATTATATTTGGCTGATGCTCTTGCAGACCTGAGTTTGATATCTATGCTGTGACATTGTAGATATTTATATGCTGAACTGACACCTTCAGTCTTGATTTCTGTTTTAAGCTCAATTTTTTTTTTTTTATCAATAGTTAGTAAAATAATGAAGACATTCCTAGTATAGAATTTCAAGAGGTGTTGTTTTTAAGACTCAAAACCTTAGTTCTAATTACTAACCAATTATATAATAAACAGCAGAGATGGAAAACAAAGCTCTTGTGTCTCGGTTTCATTTGCACGACAGATGTTTTCCCAAACCCTTACAGATCCAGGAGATGCCTTGTTTTATCAGGACTGGGTGGGTTCGATTGATCTCTCTCTTGTCTAAGCTGAATGCATTTTGCATGAAGGCACCGGTGAATCAATAAGCACCGCTCATGCTATGCATGTTATTACAGCGGCGTGCATCACACCTGTGACCTCTCTAATGAATCATACGTGTGTGTGTGTGATAGAGTCAGTGTGATGTTTAACATGCTCTAAAAGCCCCTGATCTGTCAGATGTTATATGATTAATCAGTGATGTAAGCATCATAAGTGCTAATGTTCATATGTAGATGTTCATATATGTCACACTTAGTCTTAGAGTTCATTGAGTGCGTATGAGTGCTTGAGAACGAGGATCTGAACTCCTTGAATCCGGCTGTTCCCTTGTGCGGTTGTTTCAGGACATCTGGCTAAATCGAGCCGGGCTTCGCACGCAAGCCTTCAGCTGAGGGTTCGGACATGAATTGTGTATGAAGACTTCTGTAACAGCGCATCCGAGAATCTGGAAGGGATCTTGAATAATAGAGCTGGCACTTTTGGTTACGCTGCAAAAAAAAAGGCTTGTTTTTTTTTTGGGCTTGTTTTAAATATTAAATATTTAGCTGGAAAACCTTGTATTATGTTCGAATTATGGGTACGATAATATGTTGCGATTCAATACAATTCACGAAAAATCACACTATGATTTTTTTTTATATTAATACTTTTCACACATTACAAAAAAAATTAACATTAAACTATTTTTTTAAAACTATTTGTTTTAAAATAAAATAGGATATTAATAGGAAAATATATATATATATATTTTTTTTTTATGTGTTATTTTTGTGTGCTTGTCTGAAGCTCAAACAGTAGATCATGCAACAATAAAATCATGTGTTTGATTCCCAGTGAAATGATAAAAATGTGCGCCTTCTCGCTCTGGATAAGAGTGTCTGTCAAATGCATACATTTACATTTAAACACCGTCAGAGAGTAGTTTAGAAACTGACAAAATATTGCATTATTTTTATTTTATTTTGGTTAACCATGAAATTGCGGGTCAAATTGACCTGCGAACATCAAAATCGTACGAAATTTTGTGCTTTCATTCCTCAGAATTTCAATTTCACTACTTCCAACAACTCAATTTTGTATTGTAATTTTGTCAAATTGACCTGCAACATGATACAAGAGTTTAGCAAAGCTGTAAGACTTGATTTAAGAGAATTTATCTTGGATTAACATTTTTAGCAAATATGTTGCTTTTTCTCTACAAAATGTTTGCCAGATAAAATAGAAAACACCAGACTTACACTAAACCGGTGCTTCATTTAGACTAGTAATAACTTGCACAGGAACATGTGAAAAAAAGTAAAAGCGTACTAATAACAAAAAATGCTATTAGGGCTTTATCTTAAAAAAAAAAAAGACCCAGTGCTTCTATTATTATTCCCATCTTAAATGACAAGCTTGGTCCTGTATATTAATAAGCAGCAGTCTGATGCACGTACTGTCGGTTTCAGATCAATCTCTGATTGGAAAGGATCAAATGTCGTCTCGAGTGTTTGTCGCGCGACTGAACCCAATCCATCTTCTGTCTTGTCGATGAGTTATTGATTTTGTTAGTGCCTCAGCGATTGGACCAACGGTAGTCCATTTAAAAACACAACAATATCTCGAAATATTTACCAGACACAGCATTACACTGTATTTTACACTGTATTTTTGTCTAGTTTTCCAGTGCAAATATCTAAACGTTCTTAAATCAAGATTTACTGGAGTATGCAAATTTATATTTTAATTTATGCTTAAAACAGTGGTGTCAGAAAATGATCTTTTGCTTTGTCTGAATCATTGGCTCATTTTCTTCTTTTAAGCACAAAATCATTTAATTTTGATGCATTTGTCAGAAAACAAGTCATTGCTTCTCCAAGTAAATGTGTCTTGATTTAAAAATATTAATACCATATCAAATCAAACAAATGTTGCAAGAACTTTTCTCAACCAAAATGACTAAAAATAGCTCTTGTTTCCAAGACAACGGCTCTACATCACTTTATTATTGTCTTTTTTTCTCTCAGTTTATCTCTGGATCTGATAATATAGTCCAGCTTCGTCTGCGACATCATTTCGCCATTTCTCTCTCCCGTCTCTTTATTCCTCTCTTCATCTCGTCCTCTCCTCCTCCTCCTCCTCCTCCTCCTCCTCTCATCCATCATTCCTCCCCTGATAATACAGACCATCGCTGTGCGTCACTCCTTCAGTGCTTCATTCCCTTCATCTCTCGGCTCAGCATCCATCCGGCAGCACAATGGACAGCACGGTTTCAGGTAAGAGCCAGAACCAGAACACAGAAAAGACACTATAAAGAGAGTTTTGCATGAGATTGCATGAGATTCCACCATAGAATCGACTCGTCTGGGTTTTTTGCCAGTGATGTTTTGCATGACATTGGTATTAGTGAACATGTCCTTTGCCAGGCATGATGCTATTGGAGTCTGTAGTATCTAAGAGATCATTAATAGACGGATCATTTCTGTTTAAACAAGACTTGTTATGTGCGGATGCTCAACGCTGCAGATGTTGCGCAATAAAAAGCGGGTTCATTTGGAGGGTAGCAGCAGTGCAGCAAAACGTGTCGCAATGTTGTAGCCGAGACTGTCTAGATCACATTCAGACACACACGGGAATCATTCATCCACTATATGTGACCCTGGACCACAAAACCAGTCATAAGGGTCCATTTAATTGAGATTTACTGTATATATCTTCTGAAAGCTGAAGAAGGACGGATAGGCCGAGATACAACTATTTGAAAATCTGGAATCTGAGGGTGCAAAAAATCTAAATATTGAGAAAACGCCTTTAAATTTGTCCAAATTAAGTCCTCGATTGTGTTGCATCCACTCACAAAACTAAATATTTTATATATTTACGGAAGGAAATTTGCTAAATATCTTCATGGAACATGATCTTTACTTAATATCCTAATGATTTTTGGCATAAAAGAAAAATCGATAATTTTGATCATTTTGAAATTAATTTTGAAATTTTGTACGGGTAATTTTGACGTACAATGACCCGTTGGCTATTGTCACAGATAAACCCGTGCGACACGAGACTGATTTTGTGGTCCGGGGTCACAGATAGTGTTGTCTTTGATGAGACCTTGTAAAGAAGCCGATGCGACCCCAGCGGTTGTGTTTTTGGATCTGAAATAGTTATATAAATAACAGCAACGGTGTATCATGTGACTCGTTCTAATGTCCGGCGGATGCAGCAGGATTTGAGTTATCTTTGCTATCTCAGCTCTCTCACAAAGTCACCTCTCTTTTGAGCTCATGTGTGATAAACACACACACACACACACACACACACACACACACACATACCGCTCGGCTTGGATGCACACGCCTGAAGAACTCGCTATAGTAATACTAACATTAAGTCTGCATCTATTAGAAATGCTGCTTCTGTGTCGATTGTTTTTTAAAAACTTCTTAAAATGCATCTTTTTAGTAAAGCTTTTAATTTATCACTGTGTATTTTTTTATATTATGTTTTTTTTTTTTTTTTTTTTTTTTGTGCTGCACATGCTGTACCGCTTTGAGTTTGAGAAATGTGCATTACATATAAAATGTATTATTTATGTAGGTTCTGCCCCTTTCACATGCATGAATCAAATCAAGTCTTGTTGAGGATCTGTGTCACATGACCATCCTGACACACTGTTCACCTTCACACAAGCTCACACGGTGAACTATTTAGCTGACGTGCTGTGGTGAACAAATCAATAATGCATGAATCAGGTTGAGGGTGCGGTCTGTGTGTTCATTCCTAATTCATGTTAACTAATGTAGTTAGAGTCCCCCTGTAGTCAATCATTTTATCCCTTAAAGCTCATCTTTGATCACCAAAATTATGTATTTAAGCGTTTATTTTCTTGCCTTAAAATATCTTGACTGTACTCTTGCCTCATTTAGTATTCGCGGTTCTATGAATATGCAAATGAGCCCCACCTCCACTCACTCACTCAGCTCAGAGATCCACTGGTTGACGATCACACGTTGATCTGATTGGTTACAAGGTAGTTTGTGACGTCAGAAACACCAGCGATTTCAAAGCGTGTGTTTGAGACTGTCTTTGGTTCACTGCAGTTTTAAGGAGGAAATACTCAGCAATGCTGTCGACTTATGAACTTACACATGGTTTGTCTTAAAGCATATTAAACACACCACATAGACACATAAACAACATTAAAAGCTGGATTTTCAACCACATGGGGACTTTAACCTTATTGAAGTGTTAATATTTCTTATGTTCCTTGTAAGAAATGTATGTCTATACAGCTGTAACTATCTGTCCTAAATTGTATTCAAGGTTAGAATTAGTGCCGGATCGTAGTATGTAGTAGCAAAGGTGTCTCTTCTTTCCCCATCACATGCACATATATATCACTGTTTTCTTTCTTTCTTTCGCAGCCTACTCTGAGAAGCTGAGAGAGATGTCGGTGTTGTCTCTCATCTGCTCCTGTTTGTATTCCCAGCCTCATCCCAACACCTTCGGCCAGTTTGAAGGTGGGAGCTTCAACAGTCAATAACTGGAGGCCTCAATACAAGAATATTGAATATCTTCGCTTGTCGGTCAAAAATGACCAGTCTGTTTTTTTGTTTTTTTAATGAAAGGAATGTACTATATTTTATTTTGATGTTTTTTATTTTTAGGGGATTTTATGGTACTACATTATATTTACGCTGTATTTATAATCCATTTATTCATGTTTTGAGCATAGACCTGAAAATTTGATTTCCAACTTAAACTGTCATAAATCTTGAATGCTTTAAAGTAGACTTAAGTTTGATCTCTTAAGTTTTAAAAAGTGAACTTACAAAAAGTTACAGAATTTTACGTTTATTATAAAAAAAAAAAAAATACTATTTTCAATTTTGATATGAAATCTATATTTTCAAAAACCCCGTTTTACTTTAAAACTGCAAGAAAATCAAAGCCATAAATCTAAACAAGTTGTGTTCCAAATTTGAGCTTGATATCTCAAACAATGAGCTTTTAGTAAGATTTAGTTTGGCTGCAGTACCAAACGCTTCCACTAGAGGAAATTCGTCTCCCACTCATTTTTGACCAGGAGCACAAGTGTGACTATTTTTTACAGGACCATTTAACCTTTTCGAATAATGTCCATGATTTTTGTGTGTGTCCACATAGCAAGTGCCAAAACCTTTACCAAGTTTCATACCATTCCGATGAAGTAATAAATTAAATGTTTTCCCGAAGAGCACCAATGATCACATATTCATTGTCCTCATCTTCCCTCCGCAGACATGGAGGTGAAGTCCCTGAATAAGCGAGCATCTGGCCAGGCGTTTGAGGTCATCCTGAAGAGTCCAACTGACCCGTCTCCTCCAGAGAGACCCCAGACCCTGGCGGTGCCGGCCCAGAAGAAGGAGCCTTCGCTGGGGGAGCTGCAGAGGAGGCTGGAGGCGGCCGAGGAGAGACGCAGGGTAAGATCATGCCATTGTTCATCTGTGGAACACTGCACATAAACAAATGCTGCATCCCAATTGACCCTTCGCAGGGAGTTTGATTGACAGGTGATCTGACCAATCATAATCCACCATCCGCCGAATTCGCCATTTTTGTCCGACAAAGCAGTCAGGAGAGATAGTAGATTAACGTTGGAGGATTTGAACTTGAACGGTGTGTACTGACGTCTTTCCGCGGTTAAAACAACATTCCTTCTGATGTTCATTCATGTTTAGTTGATGCTATAAATGAACTAGAAGGAAGAGATGATCGGTTCACGAGCAGCTTTAACTGAGCGATCTGTCAGACACATTAAAGAGACACAAAACGCTATTTATTGTTTAAATTTCTTTAAAAAATGACCAACTTTGAAAGGAGAGGCTTTGTTTCATATCATAAGTAAGCTGGTCTGTCCTGTCTCAGTGTGTTGTCAGTGTCCTCTTTGCTCCGCGATGTGTGTTTCACTGCGTGAGAACATGGTGTGTGTGAGAGCGGTGTGGCTTGTCGGACATAGCAACAGTAACTAAAAGGGGCGGGTCTTTGCGAACGGTCAATTCACCTACGTATACTACGCCCTAAAAGTACGTACTGTTTTTGAAAAGAAAAACGATATACTTTTGAGTGTGAAGCAGAAGAGTATGCATCATCATAACAGCGTCTTTAGCGAACGCTCTGTCTCTTCGTAACACGCATCCTGTCACAGTTTAAACTGCCCTGTCAATCATCTTGTCACAGTTAAAATCCTCCACATTCAATCAAATTAAATTTCCTACCGTTTCAGAGAAAAATGTGAGAGAAATCACCCTTTAATCTGCCAGTCATGGGTCTTTCATTCAGAGAACTCTCCTCATGTTTGCATAGTGATGAATTTAATAAAAGTTAATGACCAAACGCATCGTTATAAAAGTTCACAATGCTGTTTTAGATTAAATATAATGTGGATAACATTTAATAAATATATTTTTGTCAGATTAGATAGGCTACTGATTATTAAACACTCATTCCCCCTTTATCTTAACCGCTCTGCCTAACCGTCCGTCACACACATCCGCCATGTTTGTAGTTTTTTTCAACTTTTTGTTCATGTTTGTAGTTCTAATCGAATCCTCATCCACAGCGTAATGGGTCGTGGGCAATGTTAGCCGTTAGCACGGATCTGCACTTCAGATTCTAACTGGAAAAAGTAGACCGTCCGGGTATCTCTGGAACGCTCATTTCAACATACTACGATTTGGGACGCACTAATTCTGATTTCGAATACTATTTAGGACGGATCGTAAGCGAATCGGGACGCAGCAAGTTTACACTACCAAGATTGAACCATGTTTTTTGGACACTTACTTGTTCTAGTAGAGTTAATCATCAGGATGTTTCGTGAGCAACACATCCAGCTGGTTAGAATAACACTGAATTATTTAGCAGATGCATTTTTCCATTGAGACACGTTCATGAAAAGCACGAGCACATGGGTAACTGAGAATCTTCACACTCTCAGGCCTTGTCCACACTAATACGTTTTCGTTTGAAAATGCATATTTTTCTCTCCGTTTTGACCTTTTGTTCACACTAAAGGCCTCATTATACTTCTGCGTCGGACCTACGCCGGAGCCTATACGCCGTAGGCAACGTGTTGGTTTTAATTTATACTTCTGCGTTGTTGTCCGCGTTGACGCGCACCTAGGGAGCATGTGAAACCCCGAGGGAGGGGTTCTGGCAGACCAATCACAGCGCTTGCGTCCGCGTAGAATTGACGCGTTGTTACATTTTTGGAGAGGTGCACGTCAGGGTACGCCGAAGGGTACGCGCGCTACACACAGCCTACGACGTAGCTACGGCGGCAGTTCGACGCAGAAGTATAAATAGGCCTTAAGACAACGCTTTTAGCAACGAAAACTACGCTTTTTGAAAAGCTCTATAAAGTGGATATTTTGAAAACGCAGTTTTCAAGTCGTATATGGACTGTGAAAATGAAGGTATTTAAAAACTATGACGTAAGTTTAGTCATGTGACGCATATTGAACCCATAGATATTCATGTTTATACCGGTATTGTGCCTGTTATGTGCTGTTCACTTTCACACTGTTGCTAAAATATGTTACTAAACACACACTCTTCATATCACAGTCCGGCAAAGATGACAGAAAATTCACTCACATTTGCTAAACATGAGAGCAATTGCGTTTCAGACCAAACATATAATGGTGAGAGAGAGCGATCTGGACACATCAGTGAATGCGGAGATATTTTGCTAAATAAAATGATCCTGTCAGAAGAATTGCGTGATAACCGGATCACGTCTTGATCTGTCTGTATCATCTCAGTGAGCTTTTGAGGCAAAAATCTATCCGGATTAATGAAGACGTAGCCTAAAAATAAAAGTTCTTTATTGGCATCTATGATTTAATGATAAACATCACAGCTATCAGGGAACGCTCTACAGGACATTCGGAGAACATTTACTTAAAGTCCCCCTGTAGTCAATCATTTTATCCCTTAAAGCTCATCTTTAATCTCCGAAATTACATATTTAAAAGTTTTTTCCTTGGAAAAACATTTATTCATGCCTTAAAATATCTTGAATGTAACTCGACACCCTTGCCTCATTTAGTATGCGCGGTTCTATGAATATGCAAATGAGCCCCGCCTCCACTCACTCACTCAGCTCAGAGATCCACTGGTTGACGATCACACGTTGATCTGATTGGTTACAAGGTAGTTTGTGACGTCAGAAACACCAGCGATTTCAAAGTGTGTGTTTGAGACTGTCTTTGGTTCACTGCAGTTTTAAGGAGGAAATACTCAGCAATGGTGTCGACTTATGAATTTACACATGGTTTGTCTTAAAGCATATTAAAAACACCACATAGACACATAAACAACATTAAAAACTTGATTTTCACCAAAGGTCTTTAATGAGAACATTACCTACACGTTCTTAGAACAGATTTTTTTTATCCTGGCCTTAAAGGGATACTTCACCTCTGGAAAGATGAATGTGTATTTAAAATAGGTCATTTATGTAGAAGAAATGTGAAATTATTTTTGAATTTGGAGCTTTCTAGACTGAGAAAAGCCAGAAAATTTATTTTTGGCTTATGTGGATGAAAGACAACAACTCCCAGAATGCACTTGCTTCGCTGCCCTAGGAGGCCACTCCCAAGCCACGCCTACCGGTTAGAGAGCGCAGTTGGAAACAACAAGGCTAGGCTACTAGTGAGTCTCCGTGACGAGTTAGCCCAGGATTTCGAGATCGCCCAAAATGTCCGGGATTCGGCTTTTGTGTTCTACAGTCGCCATTCATCATGTTTACTGTGGCGAGCAGGACGAGGCTGAGGGGCGCGGGAGAACAGGACGAGGCTGAGGGGTGCGGGAGAACAGGACGAGGCTGAGGGGTGCGGGAGAACAGGACGAGGCTGAGGAGCGGTGGCGTGATTACTGAGACGCACAGATGCATGTTAAAACGCACATCAACCGGTCACTTGTTTAGCGTTCATGTAAACACTACATTCAGATTCACCAATCAGAATGAATTCAGTTAGATTGAAACAAAAGGTTTGCATGTAAACAATGAATGGCGACTGCAGAAAGCAAAAGCCGAATCCCGGACATTTTGGATGATCTCGACGGCCGGACATGTCCGGGAAAATGAGGATGGTAACCCCTAATACTCAGCTTTCTCCTACTACTCAGATTTCTCCTACTACTCAGCTTTCTCCACAGAACAAGAGCCTGCTAGCTTAGCTTCCAAAGAAAGACGGCTGATACTATGTGTCCATTCTGTGAGTCAGATCCACCCTCCTATAGGCAGGTTGAGAACATGCAGGACAGCCCCTCCTACTGGCTGTAGTCTTTAGCCTCTGGCCAAAAAATCCTCTGATGACGCAAAATGACGATTTTTGCGTCATCGGAGGATTTTTTCCAGACAAAAAATACATAAATCTCTCATCTCAGGGGGACATGAGGGTATAAAGCACGGTAATTCGAAAATACTACAGGTTTTCTACTAATCGAAAGCTTAATGCTAAATCCTGAAGTATCCCTTTAACATCCATGGAAACTCTCTATAGTTAATAGATATGAAAATGGAAAACAGTTGGTCCCCTTGTATTGCCATCTGATAACAAACACAGTGCGCTTTTGTACGTCTCCATCACCGCTGAGATGTTTTCATGACTTTGTCCCACATTTGGCCTCTTTTTAAATGTCAGAGAAGCTTCTCCTCACTGTCTCACATTAGCCGTGTCATCTCCTCTTTCTACACTTCTTTGTGTAGTCCCAAGAGAAGCAGGTCCTGAAGCAGTTGGCGGAGAAGCGGGAGCGTGAGAAGGAGGTGCTCAACAAGGCCCAGGAGGTCAACAACAACTACAGCAAGATAACCGAGGAGAAACTCAACCACAAAATGGAGCTGATCACAGAAAACCGCATGGCCCGTCTCAACGCCCTGAAGCAGCGTCTGAGAGAGAAGGTGAGACATGAACTAGTCTTTCTGTCTTAATCCATATTCCTGGTCTTACTGTATGTTACTCTATAGAAAATGTGTGTAGATGTGGAGGTCCCGTGTTTTGTGATGGGAGTAGATCCATAAAATCCAATGCAAACTCAATCTATTTTACATTTACACATTTGGCAGACACTTTTATCCAAAGTTACTTACATTGCATTCAAGGTATACATCTTGTTAGTTCATGCAGTCCCTGAGAATCAAACCAATTATTGGCATTTGTTTGAAAAACAAACCTTTTTATGATCCAACCAAATGCGGGTGTATTTCAGCAGTGGTGTGTAACACAGTCACCCCTACTAGCCACTTTGGCGGGTTGAATTTTATATAATATACATTTTTCAATTGTAGTCTTTTAAAAAGGCATCTAGTGTTGTCAGAAATAACATCTGAAACTCTTTCGCAGGAGACACAGTACCAGCTGCTCATCCCTTTACTCACTCGATTAATTTGCTCCGAATGAATATTGTTGGCATTACAGGGCTTGAATTTCGGCAAGGATTGCGTGTATTGAAGTAATTTACTAATTTCCGCAGATTTTGTGCTCACACCCAAAATGCAGCACATAAAAACAAGTATATTGGCTATATTAAAGGAACACTCCACCGTTTTTTGAAATAGGGCTTATTCACCTTCTTTCCTACATTTAGATAGGTGGGCAAATGCATTTTTGTCTCAGTGCATGCATTGTTTTAGTTTGACAGGGTCGGCGCTAGCTTAGCTTAGCATAATGAATGGAATCCTTTGTTGCCAGCTAGCATGTCCTGAGTAAAAGTGATAAAAAAAATTTAAAAAACCCACCTAATTACTTCTTGTGGCCTGCGTATTCACAACAAGTACAAATAGCGATGCAGATTAACACTAGACGATTTCCTATGCAGATATTGACTTGGGACTATATTAGGGGGAAGCACAGGCGAAGCACTGCTACTTGGGCGCAGAGATATCACGCCCAAGTAGCAGTGCTTCGCCTGTGCTTCCCCCTAATATAGTCCTTAATATATAAGTCAATATCTGCCTAGGAAATCGCCTAGTGTTAATCTGCATCACTATTTGTACTTGTTGTGAATACGCAGGCCACAAGAAGTAATTAGGTGGGTTTTAAAAAAAATTTATATCACTTTTACTCAGGACATGCTAGCTGGCAACAAAGGATTCCATTCATTATGCTAAGCTAAGCTAGCACCGACCCTGTCAAACTAAAACAATGCATGCACTGAGACAAAAATGCATTTGCCCACCTATCTAAATGTAGGAAAGAAAGTGAATAAGCCCTATTTCAAAAAACGGTGGAGTGTTCCTTTAAACAGTATAATGGGTTCATGGGAAAAAAGCGACGGCAGCCTAATATACCAGCTGCCAAATTATGAGATAATATTAAAAATATCGGTTACACTTTATTTTTAAGGTGTCATTGTTACAGTGTAATTATATATTTAAGTACTGAGAAATATTAAGCAACTACATGTACTTACTATAGGATTAGGATTTGGTCGAGGGTTAGTTGCATGTAATTATGCTTATACCATGGTCTGGGTGAATACTCGATTCTGATTAAGTCCGATTCTGTCCATTAAAAAGTGATAGAGGACACCTAGTAAAGGAGTTCTGGTGAAACTGACTGTTTACATTTCGAAATTAATAAATAAATGCGCTGGCTACATCAGCTGTGAGTAACCATAGCAACAGGCGGTCAAAGTATCTATACGGACTATATGGCTATTTAAAGAGACATGCACCGAAACAGGTCGCTGTGAACAAAGCTGTTTTTGAGGAGGTAGAAGGGTGTTGTTTTACATAACCATTGAGGAATTTTAACCAAAGTATATTACAAACTTTACATGAACACCCTAAAGAATCATCCCAACTTGTGGAAAATGAGCATCCGATGACCCCTTCAATATCAACCGCTGGATCCAACAGAAAAATAAAGTCTAGAAAAAATGGGCTGGGAATACAATTTTATCTTGACTTTTAGGAAATAACGAACTGAATGAACTATGGGCTTTAGCACACTTCCTATTGCATGTTGTTTTTCTGGAGTAACAGGCTTACAAATGTACTGTCAATAAATAAGCTTCCTCCCTGGTTACTGCAAAACAGTCCTTATTTATAGAGCATTGATCACGCTCTCTCTCTCTCTCTCTCTCTCTCTCGTCAGGAGATTCATGCTGCAGAAGTCCGTAAGAATAAGGAACTTCACACTGAACTCTCTGGCTAAGGACAATCTTTGACGCCAGAGCCACGAGACATCCAGTCATGACGGCATTTGGAGGAAATGTCATTCTTTGGCCACACTGTCTTATGAGGTCAAATCAGACTCACCTTATCAGTTTCCCTTATCAATAAATGTCTGAGCATATAACAACATCCCACATACACCACGTGGACACAAGTATGTGAGCACCCAAACTGCATACATATACGTGCTTGTTGAATGTTTAATTTCAGAACCCTGGGCATTAATATGAAGTTCGTCTTTCCGTCATTGTTTTGAGTTCATCCCAAAGATATTCAGGCCTAGACTTTAAGCAGCCAGTCAAGTTTTTCCACATTTTTTGATGATCCTTATGTATTTTGTACCTGTACCAACATGTCCTGTCATATCTCTATCCCTAAACCCAAACTTTACTAAAAAATGATGGCTCAAATCAGAGTGAAATTATAAGCTGATGAGAATATTGAGCCAAACCGTAAACAAATCATGTGACCTATTCCTAGAATCTGATTGGCTGATCTTGATCCAGGAACATGCGCTACTTGGCAAACCAAGACAAGCATCCTCCAAAACTAATGAACATTTCCAGAATGTTTAAGATTTAAAATTATTAGACTAGCCAAACACATTTATTAGAAAGGGGTGCCCACATACTTTCGGCCATGAAGTTCATTTGCCTGCTGGGAAAAAACAACTTAGACCAGCTTAAATTCCAAGATTAACTTGTTTTCAATTGCCATTAGTGGTGTGTACAAGCTTATTGTAGACCAGTAGATGAGCTTAAACCAGCATGAAAGTGTTCAAACACACCTTATGACACCAGCGAATGGTATGATCTGGTCATTTAATCTGGTCTAAACGGTAATTTAGCAGGGCCGAATCTCACAAAACCAAAAAACATGACTCTGTGTCCACATTTACACTGCACTTTATAGGATATGATTCATTCACGTTGGTAGTTTAGGTGCTTTTCAAGGGTCACTGATATTTGTTGGCCTGAAAGAGAAATGTCTAAGCTATATGCTGCTAACTGATTAATGAAAACCATTTAAAATAAGATTAAAGCATAACATGTTCGTAATGAAGAAGTCTTTGTCATTTTTGCAAACGCACACAACAGATCATCTATGATGGCCATTCATCAAGCTTTCCGAGATTAACCTTATTTGTTGATGTTTATCACTTTCGGGTAAAAGTGTCATTTATTTCTGACATCCTTTGACCTGCATTTTACATTTACAAAATACAAGCATGCATTTGCTGTTATTATTTACTAATGGTAAGCAATTTAGTGTCTCCTGTGTATCTGTGAAGTTTCTGTAGTGGGTTTTATAGTAGTCTATGACAAGTTTATGATCAGGTTTTGTATATGGAAATTTCTGACGCAGTAGTTTCTAAATCATTAGGACTTATATAGCAGCTGATAAGACTCATTATATGCTCGTAAATGCTGCTAAAGCAATAATCACAGCTCAGTAAAAGAGTGGTGTGTCTGCCTACGTGTCGTCATATGACAAACACTGGTCAAAGTGTGATGCAAATTACTGAAACTGAAGCTGTTGTGTTTGCTTAGATCCTACTTCCTTTTTTTGCTAATATTAGTGCACACTGCAGCAGGCCTAGAACATATATTACTGAGTGTGTACTTTACTATATTTACCCAGAAGTGACCAAAATCTCCAAAAACCTCAATTTAGGGACGTCCATATTTGTAAATCTAGTAATTAAAGTTTTTTTTTTTTATGTAAAAATGCAGACATTTTTGTGTGATGGGTAGGATTAGGGTTAGTGTGTGTGTGTGTGTGTGTGTGTGTGTGTGTGTGTGTGTGTGTGTGTGAGCGTGATGGGTAGGGTTAGAGTGTGTGTGTGTGTGTGTGTGTGTGTGAGCGTGTGTGTGTGTAAGCGTGATGGTAGGGTTAGAGTGTGTGTGTGTGTGTGTGTGTGCGCGTATGGGTAGGTTTAGGATAAGGGTTAGTGTGTGTGTGTGTGTGTGTGTGTGTGTGTGTGTGTGTGTGTGTGTGTGTGTGAGCGTGTGTGTGTGTAAGCGTGATGGGTAGGGTTAGAGTGTGTGTGTGTGTGTGTGTGTGTGTGTGTGTGTGTGTGTGTGTGTGTGTGCGCTTATGGGTAGGTTTAGGATAAGGGTTAGTGTGTGTGTGTGTGTGTGTGAGCGTGATGAGTAGGGTTAGTGTGTGTGTGTGTGTGAGCGTGATGGGTAGGTTTAGGATTAGGGTTAGTGTGTGTGTGTGTGTGTGTGTGTGTGTGTGTGTGTGTGTGAGAGCATGATGGGTAGGTTTAGGATTAGGGTTAGTGTGTGTGTGTGTGTGAGATGGGTAGGATTAGGGTTAGTGTGTGTGAGCGTGATGGGTAGGTTTAGGATTAGGGTTTGTGTGTGTGTGTGTGTGTGTGTGTGTGTGTGTGTGTGTGTGTGCGAGCATGATGGTTAGGTTTAGGATTAGGGTTAGTGTGTGTGTGTGGGATGGGTAGGTTTAGGATTAGGGTTAGTGTGTGTGTGTGTGAGCGTGATGGGTAGGTTTAGGATTAGGGTTAGTGTGTGTGTGTGTGTGAGCGTGATGGGTAGGTTTAGGATTAGGGTTTGTGTGTGTGTGTGTGTGTGTGTGTGTGTGTGTGTGTGCGAGCATGATGGTTAGGTTTAGGATTAGGGTTAGTGTGTGTGGGATGGGTAGGTTTAGGATTAGGGTTAGTGTGTGTGTGTGGGATGGGTAGGTTTAGGATTAGGGTTTGTGTGTGTGTGTGTGTGTGTGTGTGTGTGTGTGTGTGTGTGTGTGTGTGAGCGTGATGGGTAGGTTTAGGATTAGTGTGTGTGTGTGGGATGGGTAGGTTTAGGATTAGGGTTTGTGTGTGTGTGTGTGTGTGTGTGTGTGTGTGCGTGCGTGTGTGCGAGCGTGATGGTTAGGTTTAGGATTAGGGTTAGTGTGTGTGTGTGTGTGTGTGTGTGTGTGTGTGTGTGTGTGTGTGTGTGTGTGTGTGTGATGGTAGGATTAGGGTTAGTGTAAGGGGAGATAATTTACAGTTTGTACAGTATAAAAACCATTACGTCTATGGTCTGTGTGTGTGTGTGTGTGTCCTGGTTTCTTGTGAGGCAGGTGGATCTGAAAGCACTTTTAAAAGTAAACACAATTATGACATTCCTGGTCCCTTAATCAGAGGCAGAATGGTGGGTTAATCAGACACGTAGCACAGTAACCTGTTTTGTTTGTGGAAATATTTACATAACCTTGTATAATAGGGCATTTAACAGGGAGTGGTCAGGTCAGCTGATAGATACATAAATATTAACACTCCATATGCATGTGATGTCAGTCTTCAAGGGACAATTAAAGCAGTTTCATTCAGCTGTTTTGTTTAATAGTTAGTGTACTGTTCTAGTCGGTAACTGTTTAACTTTGTTCAGTTTTCACAGATGTAAGCATGTTTCACATGTAAACATCACCACAGATCAAAGTTCTTAGTGGTTTAGTTTCAATTCCAACCAAATTTATCAGCCAAGATAGTTTCTTTTTCAGCCATCTATTTTTTTCTTAATTTCACTACATTTGAAACCTTATTTTAATTTCATCTGAACAACTTCAGCACTAACTGGCTCGGAAAATGTCATTGCATTTAAAGTGCCTCACATAACAAGCTCTCATTTAATGAGTGTGTGTATATAATCCTCATTTTCTTTCTTGTTAAAAGAAACATTTTAAATACGGGGAAAATTATGGTCACTATATTGCAAGATAAGTTCCATTCGGAAATATTTTGTGAAACAAATAAGCTTGTGCAATGTGGAAAACATGTCTAATGTGTGCTTACTTCATGGTTTAAAAATGCACATTACACACAAACATTATTTTCCAGCAAAAAACATATTTATAATATCTACATACATTTTATACCCATTACAACTGACTTTGAGAGCTGTTTGTTAGTGATTCTGTAAACCCTAAGCTAATGCTTCCTGTTGTTTTCATCAGTAGTGAAACTGAAACCTAGAGCTGCATTTGCACTGTTACGTACAAACACACTGTCCTGGAAAATGAAACTTATTCTGTAATTCTAGAAGGGAGTGGCTTAGCCAGCGTCACTCAGCAACATCTATATAAATTGCCTAAACGCCTCTAGCAAGAAGATACCCATGACTGAGTGGCTGAAACATCCGGTGCTACAGGAAGATTGTGGCGTATCAGAAAACCTTTTATATGAAGGTAAGATGCATTACTAGTTCATGTTACCTGATTCTTTTGTGAACCGTTTAGCCTATTATTTAGTGGGAAACAATTCATGAAGCTTTGTGAAAGATATCATCTGTGGTACTCAAACGAATGGCAGCTTCAGTCACCATTTACAGCAACAGTGACTGGTGACTGAGTCTCTCACTCTGCTAAACATCCCCTTGTGTGTTACACGGAAGAAAACAAGCTGTACTCAGCATAACTGAGTGAGTACAGAACTGAACTGTTCCTTTAAGAGAAGGTGACCGGAAAGCATCTGCTGCTAAACCATTAAATGTAAATTACTGTTAAACGGTGTTAAGTTTAATCAGCCGCTTATAACCTTAAATACAAATAAGGAATTGTTCTGTGGAGAAATTATTGTCATATCTGCACTTATTCAGTATTTGTTTTCACATTTATCATAAAACTTTGTGTTGGCAGGCTAATCATTTTTAACTACCACATCGTTTTTATAGATGTGAATTACTGTGTGTAAAGATATGTTCCTCACAACTGATGTCAATGTAGTCAGAAGGAAGTAAAAGTTCATCAAAATTAGAATGCGTAACAATTAAGCGTTTAAAACAAAAAAAGGGGGAAATTATGAAAGCTTGTTTCTGCCACAGAATAAAATTAATTTTTAAATAAATGGTAATTGCGACTTTTCATCTCCCAATTCTGAATTTAGTTTTTTACAATTGCTTGTTATAAAGTGAGAATTGTGGAAAAAAAGTCAGTCTTTTTTTCCTTAGAATTGGGACTTTATAACTCGCAATTGCAAATTTATATCTCCCAACTCTGAGAAATAAAGTCAGAATTGCGAGATTGTGGGATAAAAAGTCGTAATTATCTTTTAAAATGTTTTATTCTGTGGCGGAAACATGCTTTCCATAGTAAATGGATCTTATTCTAATTACAAATGATTTCTTTTCACAGGAATTTCATGCCTTCTGAGTCATGGCTCCTGTAGGAAATCATCTTAACCTTCAAATATTACAAGAGACGTTCAATCTGAGTGTGAGATGTCAGAAGTGCTGTCGAAAAAACAGTGCGATTTCATACTCCCTTAACCAGAATCAGATCATCCATAAGTGCTCAGAAAGCATCTTACTGGTCCGGCGGAAATGTCCCAATTCAGTGTGGAGGCCAGTTGCTCCCCTGCCACCCTTTCCCAGACCTTATAAGTATGTTGCTTGCTGGAACTACACTGAAGAACGTGGATGCACAACACATGGAAGTAGATGTTCCTTTGCTAGGTGCCCAGAGGAAGCATCGGTGTGGAACGTCATGAAGGATTTAAATCTGACAATTCCTCAGCTTGTGAATCTGATCAAACGAGACCAAAGGACACTGCAGTCAAGGCCTCAAGAGAAAGGAAGCTGCACATTATGTCAGGAACACTTCCGAGGCGACGAGGAATTCATGAACCATTGTTTCACGGTGAAGCACAGGAGACTGATCTTTGAAGATACTTCTCTGCAATGGAAGTACCGTGATCCGCCACCAACATACAAGGACCTGAAATTGTGTGAAAGGTATTTATATGACATCAGACATGCCAATAGATGTTTGCTTGTTTCGAAGCAAGTCAAAGCAGTCAAGTCACCTTTATTTTATAGCGCTTTATACATTGTTTCAAAGCAGCTTTAGGCAAGGCAAGGCAAGGCAAGTTTATTTATATAGCACATTTCATACGCAATGGTAATTCAAAGTGCTTTACAGAAAGGAATTAAAATAATCACAAAATAAAAGCAAGGAAAATTAAAACAGTTATAAAAGAAATGAAAAGAGTAAAAAGATAATACATAGATAAACTTCTCATCTGGCAAAACACTGGTGTATCATATTTTTCACAACTCCCAGTTTTACTCTGAGATTTTCCCATGGTGATTACACTGTGTCTGTGGTGTTCTTTTGACGCACCTGAGAAATCTATTGGATGTCTCCAATGGACCCGATTTTCCCCTAAAATCGGACAGGAGGAGCTCTAGGACTCATGGGGTAACCTCGGGTTTACCACCTCATCAGTCCGTACCCCAAAAAACCATTTGTTCGGAAGCTCTAGGAATGGAGTCGATCCAGTCCGCACCCCACAGAACCTCGAGTTTAATCACGTCAAACTCAAGGGGGTAATCTTTTAGAAAAAACGGAAGTTTCCCTGGGCGCCGCCATTGATTAGCAGACCATCACCTGCTGTTAGCATTCCATTGACTCCCATTCATTTTGGCGTCACTTTGACAGCGAATAACTTTACATCTGAGGCGTTTAAAGACACCATTTGTCCATTATTTATTTCTAAAGAAACACGAAAATGTATAAAAGGCTCCATTACCTTGTATCTTACGTTATGGCCCCTTAGAAGCAGTTTTTGTAAAAATAGGCTAACGATTGCGTCATAACCACGCGACTCTCTGTCGCACAGTAGAGAGATTACCGTATGGACAGGAGGAGAAGCTCGCGGGCAATCGGGGGGACGTGGAGGCAAAATGACAAAATAATTTATCAGAATACTTAGCAAAAGTTTCTCCTGCTGCTAGCTCATGCACACCTCCTACTCACACTCTCCGTCTCTGCAAGTTTCGGAAGGGAATGATTCAGATTTCTCTCGGCACAGCTACTAGAAGACAGACGGGTTGCTCGCGTCATATCTACGTCGTCAAGCTCAGTTTGAGTCTGCGCAGTACGCTCAGCTATCAGGAAGTGAGAGCTTCTAATTTACTTCACTTTTCTCCGTTGAATCCAATGGGGTCGCTGTGTCCATTTCTTTTACTGTCTATGGTCAAACTCGCTACTCCACCACAGACCCAGGCCATCAGCATGGTTTCATCTCTCAAGTTCCCCAATTCAGTAATTTATGTTTGTCTCTTACCCAATTCTCAGTGCCATTTGAGTTCAGTTTAGAATACAGTGCAATCAGTCGGACATACAGTTATAAAAATTATTAAAAGAGTAATAAGATTATACATAAATAAACTTCTCTTCAGGCAAAACACCGGTGTATCATATTTTGCACAGCTGCTTGTTATACTGTGAGATTCTCCCATGTGGATTGTACTGTGTCTGTGGTGTTCTTTCGACACGCCCAAAAAATCTATTGGACGTCCCCAATAGACCCGATTTTTCCCTAAAATTGGACAAGAGGAGCTCTAGGACTGACTCAAAGGGTAACCTCGGTTCACTGCCTCATCAGTCCGCATCCCAAAAACCCATTTGTTCGGAAGCTCTAGGAATGGAGTCGATCGAGTCCACACCCCACAGAACCTCAGGTTTAATCACTTCAAACTCACTACTCCACCACAGACCCAGGCCATCAGCAGGGTTTCATCTCTCTTACCAAATTCTCAGTGACATTTGAGTTCAGTTTAAAAAGTAGGATCAAGAGAATCAAAAGAAATAAGAATAACTGAAACAGTTTAGAATAAAAAATAAAATAAAATACAGTGCAAACATTCATCAGTTTATAGTGATCAACAGGCAAATAATGATTCAATGGTGCAAACATATTTCAAATCGACTGTAATGCTAGCCTGGCAAGCCAGACCTACATCAAGATGTTAGGTCTGGCAGCTCACCATTGGCACGGCTCAATCCGAGGGGCGGGATAAACGGTTGTCTTTCAAATTCCCTCTGCACGCAATAGGATAGCGCTACAACCAACCAGAGCGTTCTCCCACCAGTGGACCTAGTTGATAGATTAAACTTTTGCCGTACCTGGTCGGCAAAACTACGAACACATCTTCCTTTTTTAAGAATGACTTAAGTGCCGTTCTTTGTTCTTTTCTCGAAGAAAAGCTTAACTCCAAGTCCTCCAGAGTCACGGCCAAAGCTGATTTGAAAGACCGCTGTTCGCCAGCAGCAGCAGCAATTCTTTGTTTTCAAGTAGCAGGGAATTCACGCAGAACCATCACAACTCTGCCGTCATTATGTTAATACATAACCCACCGACTCTATATACGATTTGATTGGCCTGACTAGAGTTTGGGTTTTCCAGCTCGAAAATCAACGGAGAGTTGCTAGACTACCCTGGCTGCAAAATAAATGTTGCTGCCGCTAGGGTGCGTCTAGATTTCTAGGCTACTTTAATGCAGCTCTATAAAGAAAAAAGTGTCATTGTAGTCAGTTCAGTGTTGATTCAGTTCCGTTGCAGCCTATATGTAAAGAAGCCAATAAAATGTCCTCCCATAGATCCCTGATATGCGAGTATGGGGATAATTGCACAAAGGCACACAGTCGAGAGGAACTTCATGAATGGCAAAAAAGAATCAAGGCTACACGGAAAAAAGCCAGGGATGCAGCCGAGCTGGGATTGCTGTCCTATCAGGACATTCTTTTGGAGGAATACAGGCACAGCGACAACAAGAAAATCATAGTAAGTGGGCCATTCAGTTATGAACAATGTATAATGTCATTAGAGGCACAATGCTAACGATTTTAGTTCATTGGCTGATGCTAAATTATTTAGCATATATTTAAAACCAAAGCTTGATTATTACTGTACATATTTGCTTTTTACAACATCATAAACACTGATTGAATTAATATTCCTGCAGGTCAGCGACACCCTTCCTGATGTTTCTATCACCTGCGACCCAGATTTAGACAGTGTCTATGTAAGGAAAAAGGGAATACAGTGTACATGGAGTTTTACCATTATTTCTAAGGTTTGTGCATTAACTAATGATACTACAATATTTTCTCTTGGTTTAGGAATTATGGGGTTCAAAGCAATGTTTTGTGCCTCTTGATCAGCTAAATAATCAACAAACCCTGAGAAATACCTTATCCTTATAAAAAAAAAAAAGATTCAAGGCATTCTTGCAAAAGTTAATAAGCTCTTGTTAAAGTTGTTAGTTTTTATTACCAAGTCTATATGTTGTGTGGGATAAATGTGTAATAATGTATAATCCAATTTTTTGGGATTATGTAAACAGCTCTGTAATCTGCCAAACTGAACACTGAAGTTGCTGCCTAAAAATTATAAGTACAATCAACTAAGATGTATAAGTAAATTTCAACGTAAAAAATGTGTTTTAATATCGCTCTTAGTAAGGATAGTATGATCTCTATAATATCTTTAAATGCAAGATATTTAAAGTGTGCCTAAAGTATAGTTGCAATAGTTCCACTTAAGCACAATCAAATGTACTTAAGTATATCTTTAGTTGGACCTCACCACTATTTCCGGACTAAAGTCAAGTCAAGTCAAGTCAAGTCAAGTTTATTTGTATAGCGCTTTTCACAATACAGATTGTATCAAAGCAGCTTCACAGTATTAAATTAAAATAATACAACAAAGTTTGTTTCAAGAGGAATTTATTGATTGATAAAATTAAATTAAATATCCCCAAAATATCCCCAACTGAGCAAGCCAAAGGCAACAGTGGCAAGGAACCGAAAAACTTCATCAAGTGACCTAATGGTGTCCTAAAACTCCATCAGGTGACCTAATGGAGAAAAAAAAACCTTGGGAGAACCCAGGCTCAGTCGGGGGCCAGTTCTCCTCTGGCATTTATGAGCTAGAGGCCGGATTGTAGTTTGAACTGTAGGATTATATGAATGCCTGGCTGAAGAGATGCGACTTTAATCTAGTTTTAAACTGGGAGAGCGAGTCTGAGCAACGAACAGTATCAGGAAGACTATTCCAGAGTTTTGGAGCCAAATGTGAGAATGCTCTCCCTCCTTTGGTGGTTCTGGATATCCTAGGTATGACCAAAAGCCTTGAATTTAGTGATCTTAAAGAGCGCGATGGATTATAGGGTAATAAAAGATCCGTTAAATAGACTGGAGCTAAGCCGTTTAGGGCTTTATAGGTCAGTAGCAATACCTTGTAATTAATACGGAACTTTATAGGTAACCAATGCAGTGATGATAAAATCGGTGTTATATGATCATATTTTCTTGATCTAGTAAGAACTCTAGCGGCGGCATTTTGGACTAACTGTAGCTTGTTTATTGAGGATGCAGGACAACCAGCTAGTAAAGCATTACAGTAATCCAGTCTCGAGGTCATGAATGCATGAACTAACTTTTCTGCCTCAGAAACTGATAGCATATTACGTAGCTTAGCAATGTTTCTAAGGTGGAAAAATGCTGTTTTTGTAACATATGAAATATGATTTTCAAAAGACAGGTTGCAATCGAGTATAACACCCAGGTCTTTTACTGTAGAGGATAAAGTAACAGGACATCCTATGATGTTAAAGTTGTATTGTGCGAGGTTTTGTGGGCGGTTTTTTGAACCGATAAGTATTACCTCTGTCTTGTCTGGATTTAATAAAAGAAAATTACGGGTCATCCAATCTTTTATATCTTTAACACACTCTGTCAATTTGGAAAATTTTGCGTTTTCATCCGGCCGTGATGAAATATATATTTGAGTGTCATCAGCATAACAATGGAAACTAATTCCATGTTTCCTTATAATATTTCCAAGTGGCATCATATATATTGAAAATAACAGAGGGCCTAATACAGATCCCTGCGGCACTCCATAGTTTACTGGAGTTATGATCGATTTTTCTCCATTTAAATAGACAAAATGGTAGCGGTCAGATAGGTATGATTTGAACCAGCTTAGTGCTTGTCCTTGAACACCAGTATAATTTTGTAGTCGATCTAAGAGTAATGTATGATCTATAGTATCGAACGCAGCACTAAGATCAAGTAAAACTAGTATTGAGATACAGCCTTGGTCAGAAGCTAAAAGTAAATCATTTGTGATTTTAACGAGCGCAGTTTCAGTGCTATGATGCGGTCTGAATCCAGACTGAAACTTTTCATAGATCTCATTTTGTTGCAAGAAAGAGCCCAGTTGAGCGGACACCACTTTTTCTAATATTTTAGACATAAATGGAAGATTTGAAATGGGTCTATAATTTGCTAGATTATTATGATCTAATTGTGGTTTCTTAATGAGAGGTTTTATAACTGCCAGTTTAAATGTTCTTGGAACATGACCTAAAGATAAAGACGAGTTAATAATATTGAGGAGAGGATCTTCCACTACAGGTAACACTTCTTTCAGTAGTTTAGTTGGTATAGGATCTAATAAACATGTTGTTGTTTTAGATGAAGTGATAAGTTTATTTAACTCTTTTTGTTCTATAGTTGTAAAGCACTGTAATTGTTCTTTCGGGGTGATAATTGAAGCTGAATTATAAGGCGCGATTGAAGATTGAACGTTTACAATTGTGGTTCTGATGCTTTCTATTTTCTCAGTGAAGTGCATTAAGTAAAGTGCATTAAGTACAAAATTAGTTGTTCCAAATGAGCAGATTACTGGTAAAGACCAGTATACCAATTTAGTATACGAAAAGTACAATTGCAGGGTATTTATATTAAGTACATATGGAAATGTATTTGTAGTATACTTAGCATAAAATAAATGTATTTCAAATACATTTTTCTTTTTTCACTTGGGTTATTTTGATGATTAAAGTAATGTAAAATTATGTAATGTTGGTAGTGTTGGATAGCCACATCTGCAAAGACATTGATCTGTACTCTCAATTTGACTTAAATCCCTCCAGGAACCTCTAGAAGTGATTGCTTTACTCAGACGGGAACAGGGGGCGAAATTCAGCCTCAGCAAAGACCCCCATGAGGAACTGTCATATTCCACTAGTGCTTGGTTTAAAAAGAATACTGAAGGTGAAGAATGAATGTTTCTTACAAAACCCAGAAAGAAACCTTACTTATTAATTCATTATTAAATAATAATGACTGTAAATTGTTTCTGCAGTGTATGAAATTCCAGTGTCCTTCAAATCTGACCAACCAGGCCTGTATGAGCAGTGGGTAGTGTTTGACTTCAATACGAGACCCGTACTACGACAAAAACTAAAGGTCAGAGTTGGAGAGGATGAGTGTAATGGAACATGCCCAGCACCTGAGGTTCTGCAAGAAAATCCAGAGACTGCCAGGGATCTTGAGCCCTGGAATGAGGAAAGCCTGGAAGTCATTCCTTTTGTTGAAAGAGATGAGGCACAGAGAGAGCTGCTAAACAGATATCCACTCGTCAAGGAACTCCAGTCAATCAGTTTGATTAACCGTGAGAATTACAAACAGAGCATGCACAACTTTTTGTACCAGGAGGAAAAGGAAGAAGGTGAACTGCTTTCCAGGTAGAGTATATGTTTAGGTCTAAATCCAATATTTGACTATTGCAATTTATAACAACTCTAATGTACTCTCTTTGTTCCAAAATATTTTCAGGCTGAATCTACGAGGGACTGTGCATTTGGAAAATAAACTGTATGATTACAGATTTGGATTGAAATTCGCTAATACGGGGGAACTTTTTGCGGCTATGCCTGTGTCTCACCCACTCACCCCTGATGCCCCTCAAGGTTTCATAGTGAAAAGACATGCTATCAGATCTCTTGTTCGTGTCGTGAAAAACGATAATTATCTTGGGCCTATTTATGAGGCTAACTTTCTGAAAGACACTACCACTGATACACAAGTACATCTACAGCTTTCCAAACACTGCTGCACTGATCTAAATCTGCAGAATGGAGAGCAATGTGAGATGGAAGTCCAGTACCAAATAAATCGTATATGGTTCTGCGAGATGCACAAGGCCATTGATGATCTCCCCGACTTGGACAAAGTTTTGCCTGATCTGAAAAACATCAACTTCTGTATTTCTTGCCAGTCAGATCCCGAAGAGTTAAATGAGAAGCAGCAAGCAGCAATGAACTTTGTCCTGGGTGTAACGGACAACAGAAGCAGTATCCCACCTTTGTTGATCTATGGACCTTTTGGAACAGGGAAAACTCGAACCCTTGCAAAGATGGCCCAGGTTCTTGTGCAGCAACCACAGAACAAAATCCTGATTTGCACACACACAAACAGGTAAGGCATTGTAATTCTGTGGCACAGAATACTCAGAATAACTTCAAATTCAATGTTGATTTATGCTGGTTAGTGCTTGTTTGGTTCTGGGATAGCTGGTGGACCAGCATTGTTAAAAAAGTAATGTGGAGGCACTGGGCTTCCAACATTTGCTGGTCTTTTCAACAGATCAGTGGCCTGTCATACAGGCCTACATTTGTTTAAAATACATTTGCATTCCTGTAGCTCAAACAGTAGAGTATTCATAAGCTGATAAAATTAATACCTTAAAGGCAATGTCCCTTTGCATAAAAATGTCTGCCATTGTTCTAAATGTTTAATTGTACCAGCTGCTATTATTTTTTAATTTTTTTCCCCAATGCAGTTCAGCTGATCTTTATATAAAAGGTCACTTCCATGAATATGTAACAACTGTTCATCACGAAGCCAAACCTTTGAGAATCAAGGCAATGGAAAGCTATCTCAGATTCACTGATCCTATCATTCTACCGTACTGCCATTTATCCAAAGCCGGCAATCAATTTGAGTTTCCTGATAAAGCTGTTCTAGATTCCACAAGAATCATCATAACAACAACTGCGCTGGCTCGTTTCTTCCATGACATGAAGCTACCTGAAAACTACTTCAGCCACATTCTGATTGATGAAGCTTCTCAGATGTTGGAGTGTGAGGCTCTTAATGCATTGGGCTTGGCTGGTAAAAATACACGTGTTGTTTTAGCAGGAGATCACATGCAGATGGGACCCAAGCTCTTCTCTGTGAGACAAGACAAATGCTCAGAACATACCCTGCTCAATCGCCTCTTCTATTACTACCAAGCTGAAAACAACAGTGCTGCCAAACAAAGCCGAATCATTTTCAATGAAAACTACCGTTCCACAAAGGACATTGTGGATTTTGTGTCAACACATTTTTATGTGGGAAAGACCGATGTGATAAAAGCTAAAGGAGATGTGCCTCCTCATCCACACCAGCATGCCTTGCAGTTCCATCATGTAAGAGGAGAATGCTTTTTGGATTCAACAAGCATGTCCTGGTTCAATCCGGAACAAATTCTAAGTGTTGTTGACATTGTGCAAGGAATAATGGAGGAATGGCCGCAGGAGTGGGGTGATAAAGATCCAGAATCAGTCTGCGTCCTTTCTCAAGGCAGACAGGTATCAAACATATTGCTATTCACCAATTTATGCTGCAAATTCATCTAATTCCTGTCAGTGTGTTTTTACCAGATGCTTTTGCCTCTTTTGTGTTTCAGGTGTTGGAAATACGGCAAAGACTGCGTCAGCTTAGACTGCCCCGTTTCACTGTGGAGAATGCCGAAAATGTGCAAGGTAAGGATGATGCATTACTCAAATGTAATGCTATGCCATGATTATGTGCAAACATTCTAGTATTCATGGATATGATTCACAGTGAGAGCATACTGCCTTTACCCATATTTTGCAGGAAAACAATTCAGAGTCATTGTGATTTCCACTGTGCACACCAAGGACAGCCTATTGGAGACGGACCGGACCTGTCTTGAGTTTTTCAATGACATGCGAGTGTTGAATACTGTTATGACAAGAGCCCAATCCCAAATAATTGTTGTTGGAGATGCAGCTGCAATTTCTTGCCATCAGTTCGGTATGTGCTGGAGACTATGGAGATCTTACATAGAGTACTGCATCAACAAGGGAAGTGCCCATGACTTTAGCTTGGATTCTTTGAAACAAGATCTCCTTGAGATATCTGAGCTCTGCAGAAGTGAGGATGAAGAGAGTAGTGATAGTGAATCAACTACATCTGAAATACTAGACACAGAAGACCCAATACTTCAAGAGCTTCTTGATGAGAGCAAAGACATCAATGTTGCATTGACCGAGGAAGGCTTATTTCCCATTTTTACCAATGGGCATCTTGTCAGTAATGTGAACAACGAGATCACAGAAGCAGATGAAGAGCAATTGTTTACTAGCTCTACAATCCACAAACACTGTGAGCTAGTCAAAGAGAATCATGTGTGTGGTTATGCAGTACCACTTGACGAGCCGACTCTGAGAATCGATATCAAGGGTAGAAAGAATATGGGAGAGGCATTCCCTGGAGACAAAGTAACAGTGGAGATCCTGAGTGAGAAATCAGATCACCCTATTGGAAAAGTAATCAACATCCTTGAAAGTGCAGATACTGTCAAAGAATTTGTCTGCACCCTTGAAAGATATGACAATCAAGTGATGACACCTATCAACAAATGCATCACCAAAATCTACACACCATTTTCAAAGGACAAACCAGACCACATTGCCGTACGAAATCCAGACAACTGCCATATAAAGAGTTTCATCAAAATAAATGAGGAAGCACGTAGAAAATACCTCTTTGTTGTCAAAGTCCTTAAGTGGAGAAAGAATAGCAGTTTTCCCTTGGGGATAGTTGTGAGTGTGTTTCCAAAAATAACAACTATAGATGATGGATTAAATGTACTCGAAATCGAGTTCCAGTTGAGGAGGACACTTTCTTCATCTTTGAAAAAACAGATGCAAGACTTTCAAGGTCTCAGTTTATTTGAAGATGGACGAAGAGATTTTCGCATGCTCCCAACATTCACCATCGATCCTGCTGATTCACAAGACCTTGATGATGCAATCAGTGTACGGGATTTAGGTGAGTACTATGAAATCGGAGTTCACATTTCTGATGTTGCAAGCTTTGTGGCTAAAGACAGTGAACTGGACAAATATGCAAGACAGCTGTGCACTACATTCTATCCACGTGGGAAGGAGCCAATACACATGTTCCCTAAAGAATTGAGTGCCAATTTCTTCAGTTTAATCCCAAACCGTGACAGACGAGCAATCTCCTTGATAATAGAAGTAGATGCAAAAACAAACTGCATAAAGAGAAGATTTTTCTTCAAGTCAATCATTCACTCCAAGAGGAAGTTTTCCTATGATGAAGCTGAGGACATCCTTGAAAACAATCATCAGCATTCTGACCCACTTGAAATCTGCCTTGTGAAAGCATGGAACTTTGCTCAAGTTCACAGGAGATACAGGACACAGCAAAGCTGGTGCTACAAACAGCCAGATGAGGACGTAACCCTTGGAAGAAGACAATCTCACCAAATGGTGGAAGAGCTGATGGTCATGTTTAATCACACAGTTGCTGAACGCCTTCTGTTTGATGAAACAACAAGGAGCATAACTCCACTGAGATGTCAGGACAGGCCAAAAAGTGAAAAAATTACTGACCTCTTTGACAAAAATGCATCCTTGATTCCACTATCTGTTCATTTCTCAAGTCGAGCTCATGAGAGTGAACAAGTGTCTGGTGAACTGAATAACCAAGGTTTGATTCGCTACAAAGCCATGCCGACCCCTCAGGCTGACATTTTTGATTCTGAAACCTTCCCTATATTAAAATCACTTTTGAGATGCCTGAAGACAGCAGCAGAGCAGAAAAATATCTACAAAATAATTGACTTTGTTACAACTGATGACATTCACCCCCAACTTCTCCCTTTTGCTATTGCATTTAGGAGACTGTTTCACAAAGCATGTATTCTGCGCTCAAACTCAACACATGTCTCAAGAACTGGACACTATGATTTAGATCTTGACAGCTATACGTGGGCTTCATCTCCAGTCCGCAGATACATAGATGTTATCGTGCAGCGCCTTCTTCATTCTGTGATCGACAAGACAAACAATAGGTACACAGCTCATGACATTAACATGTCTTGCATGGAATTTTCCAGGAAAAATGATCAACAGTCGGCATATGAGAGGAAAGCAAATGCTCTACATTTTGCATTAAAACTGTCAACCCAAAGTGAAAGGAAGGTGGCGTACATTGTGGAGCTCAATCAGTCAGGGTCAAACTTCAGAGTATCCTTCCCACTTAACAGGGCCTCTATATCAGAAAACTTAGACATTATGTACAGGGATCTTCAGCTGGCAGATCAACCAGAATTTGATGAAACAAACAAATGCATGATCTTGAAATGGGTGCGAAGGATATATTCATTCTCCAATCCTCACATCCATGCAGAAGTCAAACAACAAAATCCAAACTCAGTCATGGCCTATGTCCCTACAAAGTCCTGGAAATGCCTAGCAGCTGCTGTTAGAGAAGAAAACTGGGACATAATGTTTCCCCTGATTGAGGAGCTTGAAAATAGCTCAACAATCCATACAAGACAATTCCAAGAAAAACTGAGAAACTCTAAAGGTTCAGAAAAATCTGATCCCATGCACTCTGAGCATTATGCCGAACTGTCGCTGAGAATAAAGCAAGGTGAGGCAGTCGAGGTGCAGCTAGGTACAGCCGCAGCTCGAGGATTATGGACACCAGCAATTCAGCTGTTTGTTGTGCATCCAAAATTTGAGATTTGTTTGGATCATGTGAAAGATCCAATCAAGTGTTTTTCAAAATATGCGTTACTCTCATCAAGGAATTCATACAACTCGTACATGGATTATCAGGCAATATGGAAGCCTTTGTGTGAAATGGAGTCAGCCTCCAGTGCTGTGGCCGAAAATGAGAGCATTCTTATTGAAGATGTAGCCTTGAAATGGGAAACCTCTCCTCAAAAAAACCTTAAAGGTTTTTTTCTCCTCCCACTTGACAAGAAATCTCAGTGGTCTATTGAATGTGACCTGAGGGAAAGTTTTCTCTGCATTCGAACTAAGATTCACCAAAGTCAGAGTGGTCCCTTTCTGGAAAACAATCAGTGCACAGCTCTCATGGATGTTCCTTCTATCACTTGGATGGCCCATGGCATAATTACAGAAGTTGAAGAAACAGACTCCAAAGAACCAAAGAACTTACGAATTGATTTTCTGATTAACCACATGCCCATGACAAATATTCCAGAAGCGATATTCTGCGAGAAGACAAGGTTTACTCTGGAGCTGATTACAAAGCTTCTGCCAGATGTGTAAGACTACAAATCATGTATACTATAGCTGACTAAAATGTTAAAAAATACAGACTGATTAATTTTAAAGCTACTCTTTTGAGTATATTTATAAACGGTATAGTTTAATGTGTGTCCTTCAATAATGAGCACATCTTCAAACAATATATGTAAGCTTCATTAATTGTTATGCTTCTTTGCAGGCGTAAAGAGAATGCAATTAGCAGTCTTACCAAAGCTAACAACCTTGTGAAAACAATTGCCATGGGCAGGAAAATCAACTCTGGAGGTACTACAGTTTCTCTTTTAATGCCTCTTTGTAACATCTTGCATAGCCTATCTATATTTTATATTACTTACATAAAATATAGATAGTTTATTACTTTCAAACTATAGTGACTTACAGTACGAGCCATTTTCTTTTCAAAATCTCTTCAAATATAGTTTAATTTTATTTAACACTATACATCTCCTCAAAGGATGTACAAATCCGGAGCAGAACCCAGCCAGATTTGAGATTGACAATTATCTCCCTTCTGGGTTTTCCCATCTTAACAACAGTCAATGTAAAGCTATAAGAGAAGCACTGACCAACCCGTTCACTCTTATCCAAGGACCACCAGGTGAGAGATGTTTTCTGACCTTCTTTGGTTTCACAAAGGCTATTGTAAGTTGTAGTCCTTTCCTGCTATACTATTGTTGTGCATTTTCACAGGGACTGGAAAAACTGTCGTTGGTGTCCATATTGTGTACTGGATGCTCAAGAATATCCAACAGCTTCCAACCTCCAATTCACAAAAGAAGAGAGCTATTCTGTACTGTGGCCCTTCAAATAAATCTGTTGATGTTGTAGCAGGTAAATTTTACAAATCGTGTAAAAAAATACAGTTGTTTTGCATATTGGCAAAGTAGTAGGTCATTCAAATATTCCGAATTTTGAATATTCAGAAGTATGTACTGTAAATATTGCAGAAATAGTAAAAGCAGTATAGTAATATCTAGAATGCTATTCCATATAGCCAATTATTATTTATGACATTTGGGGCCAGATTTACTAAACAGGGCAAATTAGTGTGAGAGCGCAATTCCAAAAAAGCGCAGATGGGAGTGTAAAGTTCTGTGTGTGATCTACTGACAACTCGCAAATTAAAGAATACAGACGCAATCAGATCATTTCCATAAAAACCAACGTAATCTACCAGTTAGCGTCTGGTTTAAGACATGCTTTTTTTGGGCAGTAAATAATGGCACAAACACTGGTAAATTGACCAGAGCAAACTTTAGTAAATCACCTTGCGTAATTCATTTAAATACTCTCCTCCCATGAATTTTGCACCTAAGAGGGAAACTCCTACAAATGCATATGCAATAAGGTCAGACACTAAAATAACACCGTCCACGCCATTTCAGCGCAAATGTTTAACTGGGTGTCTTTAGTAAATCCTGGCAGTAGTTTTTTAACACCAAAAGCAGGTGTGTGCTGGCGTAAGCTGTTAGTAAATCTGGCCCTTGGTTAGTTTGATGCCACTAGTGAGGCAGATGTTACATGATTCCCTTTTAAAGAACATTACCTGACCGATGATCACTGCAAATTTAACTGGTTATTCAAATGTGTTGCAGGTCATCTCCTAAAACTTAGAAAAGATGTTCGACCTCTCAGAATCTACAGTAGTCAGATGGAGATGTTGGAGTTTCCTTACCCAGACTCCAATCTTAAGCTGTCACGCAATTCTAAAAGAGGGGAAAAACCAAACACTGAACTCAGGTATTCCCCAAATATTGTCCATTAATCACTTATTTGGGTGAATATAATATTTATCAGTGTTTATGTATTTAAACCTTGATTTCCATTAACACATTTTTATTGTTGCTGTTTTATTAGTTCCATTGCATTACACCACCTGATTCGAAAGGCTGGCAACAGATATTCCGCTCAAATACAAGCATTCGATTTGAAAATCGGAAGAGGAGATCAACTCACTCCTGAAGAAAAACAACTGTATGTATGGCTCAATATCTCTTTCTGGTTCCTAATTATTGTTTCTTGCTGTTGGGAATTGTTTGGACACAAGTATTAAAGTGCACATGAGTTGCAAAACAAAAACTTTTTTTGTTTTAAAGCTACAAAGACACCCTCAAATTGGCTCGAAAACACGAATTACTGCAGCACGATGTCATCTTGTGCACTTGCACTGCAGCCTCACACCCTGCCTTAGTTGAAACCCTCGACTTAAAACAGATCATCATTGATGAATGTGCCATGGCAACTGAACCTGAAGCCTTTATTCCTCTAGTGGCTCATAAACCAGAGCAGGTATGAATGCAAACCAAAGTTCTTTTTAGACAAACAGTAAAACTTGGATATTAGCAGCATGGATTGGTTGAATAACAAACATTAAAAGTTACTGGAGGCTTCACCTCAGTCAACATTCACATCAATATGGGTAAAATGGATAGTATTCTATTTTCACTATGTTTGCATTGACTACAACATGCATTACTGTAGTTGAATCCACTTTTGGGTTCTTATACTATTATTTTCTTGCTGTAGATTGTTCTTCTGGGCGATCATATGCAGCTGCAACCTGTAGTGCACTGTGATGTGGTGGAGCGATTGGGAATGAGCAAATCTCTTTTCGAACGTTACATGGAGAAAGCACTCATGCTTGACACTCAGTACAGAATGGTAATAAATGATCAGAATATAGCTTTAACACTGTATCTGTATCTACAAATTTCTTTCAGTTGTTTGTTCTTTGCTTTAGGTGTGGTTCTGTTGTTTTTTATTTAGCAATATAATTTTTTATCTAGTGATATTAAACAATGATCTAATCAATTACACCCTAGCAGTTCTATTGTTATAGTTTCACTTTGTCTCTTACAGCAAGAAGACATCTGTGCATTTCCATCTCAGGAGTTCTATGCAGGAAAGTTGAAAACCGGAACTCGACCCAAACCAAGTCTCTTCCATGCTAAATCAAGGCAAACATGCATAGTCTTTGGTCATGTTGAAGGAAAGGAGAAAAGTCTGCTGGTCAGAACTGAACAGGGGAATGAAAATTCAAAGGCAAATGTGGAAGAGGCAGAAAAAGTGGTAAGTTAGAAGTGCAGTAGGCTGAAATAGTGTATCTGGGCTATAGTGCAAACTAAACTCTATTGCCTATTAATTTACACACATTCATTAATTCATTCATTTTGTATGTTGCTACAAGTATAATACGTGTGTTTGTTTAGAAAGTAAAAGAAGGAACCATTATCTAAGATCATACACCTAAAACCTCTGTATGTAGTACTCCTACATAGCATAAAATACAGCATATTATTACGATATTTAAGCAAAAGATGGTTTCATATACATTCAAAGGTCTGGGCTAAGCCTCAAATATCCACTGACCCTACTAGAACCGCTCATGATGATCCACTCATTTAGATATTTCACATAGTAGTTGCTACTATTGTCTCTCATTTCACTCCATGGTTTCTATAACAGGAGCTAGAATAGTTAATTAGCGCCATCTTGCGATTAAAAATAGTCACTGTGATTAAAAAATGATCTCAAAGTATAATAGTTATTTTAACCTGACGGCTGACACATCAACAGGCGGCTTCATCCATCTTTAAAGCATGCGTCAAAATAAAACTTACAAAATATGACAACCGTTTCCAAATAAACGAACAAATTATGTGTAACTAAAGTTATTTTTTACAAAAAATTTATATTATTAAACTTACTTACCTTCAAACTCCAACTGATGCAGAGAGCATTAGATTTGCACTCTTCCAGATTCTCCTCAGACCGTGATTTGGGCGGCAAACCAGCAAGTGCTGTCGGTTAAGTTTCCTAGGAGACATGACGACGACTACTCAAAGCGCGCAAAACATTCAAATTTCAGGACGTTGTTATCCTAAACTGACGTTATTGGATGTATTTATAAATATATAATATTTATGTATATATAAACTATATAAATATAACTGAACATAACTTTAAATAAAAAAGATATATTGATTGTAAAGACTGTAAAATTATTTATAAAACGTAATTATATCCAGATATCTGTTGATCTAGATCAGCGCTGTAAAATGTAAAAGACATCACGTGACCACCTCTTACAATATCAAAGAGACACATGGGAAATGATAAGATAAATAAAATAATGTAATAAATAAATGATATTTAAATGTCTAAACCCTACCTATTTCTATTTAATGTTTTAAATCCCACTATTTCCACCAAATAAAATTAACTTTTTTATTTAAAATGTATTTATTTATTTGTTCATTCATTCATTCATTAAAAAACATTTTGCTGTAACACTTAAATCGTTTTTCCAACAGGTGCGGATCGCCATTCTTTTGACTCAGGCTGGGATACAGACGAAGGACATCGCCATCCTCACACCATATAATGCTCAAGTTAAGACCATTAGTGAATCCCTTTTCTATAATGGTATAATTGACATCACAGTCAACACCATCATGAGGAGTCAAGGTAATAACGTTTTTAACAAATGCCATTTTACATCAATGGACCATTCTGGACCCATGATAGAACATTAAAATAAATATATGCATGAATGCATAACATAATGTGTAGGGCACAACTAAGTAGAGCTTGTTTTTAACTTAGTAAATATTGAGCAAGGCATTCATACTTTCTAAGCTGTGTTTATAAATGTTTTTACACTTGATATCGTTTGTTTCTGTATTAAGGCATATATAGCCAATATTATTTCTGATCTTTTTCTTTGTTTGGCCACAGGAAGTGAGTGGAAATATGTCATCATGTCAACTGTGCGCTCCTGTCCAAAGTCTGACATAGAGAGACAACCAACGAAATCCTGGATTATGAAACGACTTGGATTCATCACGGACCTACACCAGGTTAACGTGGGCATTACCAGGGCACAAGAAGGACTGTGCATCATTGGTTAGTTTACTGATGAAGAAACAAATAATGTGTGAATCTAATACAATTTGATCTGTTACACCTGCTATTTGAATTACGCAAAATAATGCACAAATCACAGTCATTTTTGTCTCTTATGTGGGGTCCGGTATCGTTTGAAATTTGGCGATTCCAATTCTGATTCTACTTATAAAATTCCTTATTATTATAAGATTCCAATATGATAAAAATAAAAAAAGTCAGACATTGATATCAAACATTTGTTCTGTCTTTTTGCAAAACTTTCTGTTGCAATTGAATACAATGAACAAAAATCAGCAGCCTAAAGAACAACTAATAATAACTAATAAACTAGACTAATATTCATTTCAAACATTATTAAAGACAAGTATACAATCAGTAACACAATAAGTCAAGTCAAGTCACCTTTATTTATTAAGCGCTTTTTACAGCGCTATATAACAGATACTGACAAATAAGCAAATTAAAGCACAAATAAATACTGTAAAATAACACTGCAAAAAAATAATAATAATACAGATTAATTCTTACTAAAATGACAGAAGTTATTCAGTCAAGAGTGTTTTTCTTATGTTCTTTGATTAAGCTTAATGACAGACAGCAGCAGGTTTATTAGGCTGCTGTCACTTTAAGAGCGGATGCATTTTCTTTCTCAACTGTTTACGTTCACTTAAGACAAAACCAACGGTGTTTACAGGGATATTTTGACATAATTTTGTGTGTATTTGTCCGTCCAAGCGCAGGAAGACGTGAAAGAGAACTCATTCATTATTCATGCATTATATGCGAGTGCCGAATTGAGTTCTCTTCCATGTCTTCCTGCGCTCAAATGGTTTAAAACCACATTAAAATGTGCTCACAGGAATGAAAATTTAAATTTTATAACAAGTCTCCGATTCCTAATTCCCGACCCTACTCTTACGCATAATGAGTATTATTCAGTCCTAACAATAATTTCAAAGCAATATGGGTATTATTTATCTTAATCTGGTGCAGTTTGTGTGAATAGTTTCAAGGTTATTAAGCTAAATAATGACACAATAAACCTCATTTTGATTTATCTTCATTATGCAGTTTGTAATTATCATCAGGCACAATGTGTGGATCGCAGTGCCTTAATTCTGGTATTTTGACAGGTAATGAGAACTTGCTGCGCTGCAGTGTCTTGTGGAGAAGACTTCTGGATCATTATCAGGAGAAAGGATGTGTAGTGAATCCTCAGGACATCCAGGTTCAGAGACCCAGGAGAACTGTGAGAAGATGATGTGTAGCTGAAGTTTCTTTTTGTAGCTGTATTTACTTTATTCTCTAGCGGTGTTACATGTGCAATCATATACTCTACTGTACATCCACTCATTTATGCATTACCGTGGTAAATCAGGGAACATTGTATCCGTCAGATGTGTTAATCTATGCTATTGTTATACATTAATATCATAAAATAACCAATCTTGGAAGGCACTTTAGTATATATTACCTTTTATTTTTTAAATATTAAATATATTTAAATTTTGTGGCCGATTTATATAATTTGATCGTATTAAACTTTTCATTTTAATGCCAGAATTTTTGTAAAGTTTTAAGAGAACTGTAAAGCACATTGTATTTGTTAAAAAAATACAAATTTTGTATATAAAAAACAAAGTTATTGGGATTTTTGTCCATGTAATTATGAAATATATATTAATTTGAGCACTTTAGCACCACTAGGTTATGACTTTTATCTATATACTTGCAATGTTCAAATTCGACCACTTAGTGGTGCTATACTTGCATATAAAGCCAATCGTAAGGCAATTAGTAACTGTGTACATGACATGTATTTGGATTCTGTTGATTTGAGATGTTGTTGAATATTTTGTACCAAAACTAGTGAAACAAGTTTTCACCATGTGTCAGAAAATGTTCTGATGAGTTATAGATGAAGAACCTTAACGTTACACTGTGTTTTCTTCTTCTTCTTTTTTTTTTTTACATGTATAAGGATGTATCTGTGTCACTAATTTATTTAATAGTTTATGCTTAATGTACGGCTCTTTACTTAATTTGCACAACAGCACATACAGCTGCAAAATGAAGGGGTGAATTCGGGTGTATTGGGACACTTTCCCCAGGGAATCATCCTGAAAGTCACTAATAAAAATCTGTGAATGTGATTGATTATGTCTGTCTCAAATGCTTTTTTCCTTCACTAATGTCACCGTTCTTCATGTCTGAAGTGTGTTTGAATCAGGTGATTTCTACTGTGAATGAAGTCAGTTCTCCTCAAGTTTACACAGGTGAAGAGAATCATAATCTTCAACACTACTGTTGATTTATCATTTCAAACCCAACAAACTTCTGTCATGTCCAAATACTTTTTGGGGCCACTGTCTATATTTTGATAACACACACACACACAGATAGAGAGAGAGAGAGAGAGAGAGAAGGGTGTTATAAGGGGGAGACAGACGCCAGGCCGGTTTGGAAAAGACTCTGAGGAGAGCTGTGGTTTTGCGGGAGTGTGACGAGACATGGCAAGAAGAAAGAGAGAATCCACTGATGAAGGCAGAAAGGAGTGGATAAACGGAGGAAAGACATTACTGGAGAAGCACAATTGTTTAAAATATAAAGATCTGTTTTGAGAGAATATCTTGACATATCTTGACAATATCTTGATTTTCTCTTTATGGGAGAAAAATAAACTTGAACAAATGTATATATATATTGTTTTTGGAGAATATTTGTTCCCTTTAAGATATATATATATCAGAGGAGAACTGACTTCATTCACAGTAGAAATCACCTGATTCAAACACACTTCAGACATGAAGAACAGTTGATACTTCAGTAAATGCATCTTGTTTTAAGGATATTTACAGTAGATATTTTGAATAAAACAAGACAAGACTTGCAGTGCATTGCATGAAAAGTGTGTGTCAAAAAACTGTGAACTTGTGCATGTGTGTATGAGAATAGTGCATTTCTTTGGCTGACTTTTTTGAATTGCACACATGTGCGTGTGTGTGCATGTGTTGTTTGTGTGAGTGTGTGCATGTGTTTGTTTGTGTGTGTGAGCGTGCGTGTGTGTGCGTGTGTGTGTGTGTGTGTGTGTGTGTGTGTGTGTCTCATTAGGCTGTGAGAGGTTGGAGCTGCAGCAGGCCGTCTCTTCTCACCGCAGTCTTTGATGGGGTTCAATCAGCGCCACATGAGACGGAGGAGAGATGAAGTGGAGAATGGAGGGAAAAGATGTGGGATGAAAAGTAGGAGCAATATATATATATAAAGAAGGGGGACTCGGGGGAAATCGTTTTAATGCATGATGATGAAATTCAGGACATCAGGGTCTCATGCTTGGTCCATTCTCACTTTTTATGGTCCATTTCTTGATAATTATAGTTACTATATTATTTATGTTTAATTTAGCTGACAGGCAAGTCATTTGTGTAATTTATGATTTTTTTTTTTTTTTTAAATAGTGATTGTTTCCAAACAGTTTTCAAACAGACTATTCCATCTGCCTTTGTTGTCATTCTTCTGGGTTCTAAATAGAACCCAAGGGTTCTTGACTCCCTTCATGCCAAAAAAAGGTTCTATATAAGGAGAAATTGACTACATAACACTTTCATGTTTAACTGGTTATTTCAATTTCTCTAGTGATAAAGCATGTTTACGAGCTTCTTAATTAATTGAATTTTATTGCAATTAAAAATGAATGAATTAAATAAAACAAAAATCCATTCAATTATGAAACCCCTGAAAGGTTCTGAATATGAAGCGCCTGACGGAACCCTTTAAGGTTCCAAATAGAACCTTTTCTTCTAGGATTCTACAGTATCTCAATTAGAACCAAGCATTCTTGGTTAATGCAATGCATGTTTTTTTCAATTAGTGCAATTCAACAAGCTTTTTTGTTTCAAAATCATTTGGCATTATTTTACTTTCATACCTATAGTATCTTAATAAGAACCAATAGTGCAAATATTTCATGTGGACTCAATCAGACTGAGCTCATAAAACATAATTTTACAATAATTAGAAAAATGCTTGCATTAGATTCATGTCAGAGTTGCAGGCCACACAGTCACGTCGTATTATTCAGAAGCTCAGTTTGTAAATGTGATAATTATACGCTGCTAAAGTCCACAAAGGAAACGCATCATCCTGTTTGAACACCAAGTCACGCCCTGTGAATATGAATATAAACTCATATTCAATAAATTCCCCTGACTGCATGTCTTCATTAGTAATAATTTATGACGAGGTCCCGTGTCATCCGCGCTCGTGAATGCGTGCTGGGAAGTCCGGCTCTTTTCAAAGATCCGATTCTTTTGGTCGGCTCCCTTAGAAGAGCCGGCTCTAATGGCTCCCAAATGGCTCTTCATTTAGTATCACTCGGAGCCTTCTATTTTAGCCCAATTTAGCAATTGTAAATGATTTGTATGTTGATAAGCACTTTTTTTTAATTCAGTGTTTTCATAAAACCCTTATTTTTATGCATTTTTTCGATACAAAAAATACACAGTTACTATTATTTAAAACTTTAATTGAACACAGAACCTTAACATTATAGGCATAGTTCACTCAAAAATGAAAATTAGCCCATGATTTACTCACCCTGAAGCCAGGTGTATATGACATTCTTCTTTCAGGCAAATACAATCAGAGTTATATTAAAAACCTCTTGTGTGTGTTACTCTTGTGGTGTAAGTCGACTTGTGTACGGCCATCTGCCGGAAGCTAGTTATTTTAGTCGCTAAAGTTTTAAATATGGACATTTTTCTTACAAGAACGCAACGCTTTGCTTCAGAAGGCCTTTATTAACCCCTCGGAGCCATTTGGGACACTTTTATGATGGATAGATGCACTTGTATGGACTGGTGCCCATTCACTGCCATTACAAACCCTGGAAGAGCCATGACATTTTTTAATATAACTCTGATTGTATTCGCCTGAAAGAAGATCGTTTTAATTTTTGGGTGAACTATCCCTTTAAGACACTTAATTAGCCCCTGCATGCGGCTGAAGAGTCGGCTCTTCTCGTTCGCTACAAAGAATCGGCTCTTAGAACCGGCTCGTTCGCGAACGACACATCATTAATGCGTGCGTACGTACATGTGTGAGTCTCTCCGCCACCGTTGTACAGATGTGACCGCAATGAACCGTGTTCCCCGTTTCTTTCCACAACAAAGACTTATTAAACAGCGCTGCCTCGCAGGCCTCGACCGCCAGCCGCACTTCCACAAACACGAAGAACAGTTTAAACCTATTTTTTATACAGTCTATGGTTTAAACCCAGAGCTGGAGCGAGGAAGGGCCTCCGCTGATTCAAACCAGACGAAACTGCCTGCCTTACTCTTTAAATTAGTCCCATATTATGTCTGATTGTTTAGGAAGCACTTACAAACTTACTAAAGAGCAGTTAGCTCGAAAAATCTATCAAATAATTACAGGTCACTGGAAGAATAGCGTTTAAGCCCTGCTGTGAGTGAGTGAGTGTGAGGGAAACGTGTGTGTTTACACACGGATGAATAAAGATAATGTGTGTGACTTCAATAACAAGCTGGATTGCACATTCTTCAGACTCCATTGTGGTGTTTTTTTAAATTGAAATGTAGCCTGGAAGTGTGTGCGTCTGTGTGTGTGTGTGTGTGAGTGAGTGAGTGAGTGAGTGTTTTGTAGGTATGTGCGTGTGTGTGTATGAGTGAGTATGTATGTATGTATGTGTGTGTGTGTGTGTGTGTGTGTGTGTGTGTGTGTGTGTGTGTGTGTGTGTGTGTGTGAGAGAGAGAGAGAGAGAGAGTGCGTCTTGTATGTGTGAGTGTGCCTTTGTGTGTTGTGTGTCTGTGAGAGACAGTGTGTGTGTGTTGTGTTCGTCTGTCTGTGTGTGAGAGAGTGTGGGTGTTGGGTGTGTGTTTGCGTACGTGTATTTTTTACAGTCTATGGTACGTGCGTGTGTGTGTGTGGATTTTCACATTTTTCAGATTCCAGTGGGTGTTGTAGAAGAAACAAGTGTCATAAAAGTAAAAAGAATGGCACTTGTATTTCAATATACGTACCAACATATTACAGGTTACTTGGCATTTTTGTGCAGTTGCAAATGTGTTCTGCGTGCTTTTTTATGTAACTGGGGATTCTGGGTGATCGCAATGCAGTGGACGCAGATAGCCTATGTGATTTTAATAATGTTGCTACTCAGTTGCAGCAGTGTTCTGGGTGGTTGCTAAGGTGTTGCTAGGGTGTTCTGTTGTTAGTATGGCATTGCTATGTTTTAGGGTGCCCAGGCGTCCCCTTTTTAGAGTAGACTACTCAAAACAGCCCACAGAGTGAAATACAAGCAGTAGTAGAGTTACAGGTGTTTGCTTTGACCAACAGAGAGCGCTGCTCGCTTTAGCCGCTTCAAGTCGTGTTATCGTTATCGTTCGTCTTCCTTTAATGCTATTATGCTACCGCTAGTTTTGTCAGTGAAAACCTGGTGAAAACTCGATCAGAATGAACGACCGCAAGAGTATCACCGTCAGCTTCAAAGTAAGGCAAACAAAACTCACACACAAATACATAAACTCCCAAATACATCTGTATACGCAAATTACATTTACCACTGCGATTGGGTGCTTGCATTCATTTCCATTCAGTAAAGAAAGCGCGTGCACGCGTCGTCTCGCAGTTTATATGGAAAGCCATTAACGCCAAAAACATGCTTTGGTAAATCTTCATCACGAAATTGTGACAAACTACGACATAAAAAGTCGAAATTGTGACAAACTAAGTCATAATTTTTTTTTTTTTTTTTTTTTTTTTTTAATCGAAATTATTACATAACATATACTTGTCATGATAGACTTTTTCATCTTTCTTTTTTTTTTCCATGTCATAATTATGATTTACAAAAAAATAAAAATAAATAATGTATGTGGCGGCTTCCAAGATGAACCGTTTTAAATAGTGTTGCAATGCATAACAATATAAACATTTTAAAAATATATATTGTGTGTGACTGTCAATCATGAATTTTGACGAATAAATGAACATTTGAACCATTAGCCAATTATGAGAGAAAACTTAGCTTATGTTTATGAAATTATAATATAGAGATTCCAGTTATGCATATGAGAGTTTAAGTGTAAGTTATACCCATAACACTTTATAATAACTTGACGATATTGCTGTATAATCTTCCAAGATTAGGTTATTAGTTCAAACGAATTCAAATGTTTAAACACTAGTAATGCTTGATTAATAGTTTCATCATGCATATGCATATTTTGTGCTGTTAAACTAGGCTATGTGATTTCTGTAAATGCATAAGAACCATTTAAAATTGTAATGAGATTATCAGAAAAAGGGTCTGATGTTGTTTGTCATGTTTCTGAATTAGTAATTCTTCATTAATTTTTCCAGTGCCTGCTTGTGCATTTGTTGTATTGTGAAATGTTAACCTTACAGTCTGAAACTGAACTGATACCATATTATTTGCTCTCAATTATTTGTCCCTGTTCTTTTTAATTCGTAGATAACAAGACTGGAAATTTCAATGATATAATGTCCCCCGTTTTCTTTTCAATCACCTTAAGAGTGGTTCTCAACTCCAGTCCTCGGGACCCGCTGCCCTGCACATTTTGTATGTCTCCCTTATTTAACACACCTGAACCAGATCATCAGCTCGTCAGGAGAGACTCCATGAACTGATTTGAGTGTGTCAGATAAGAGAGACATACAAAATGTGCAGAGCAGCGGGTCCCGAGGACTGGAGTTGAGAACCACTGCCTTAAGCCACTTAATTTGAGGCATCAACTTATATAAAATAAGAGTGATGCTTGACTTAGCTACAAGCGTTTAGTGTTGTTCCTGTGAATGCTAAAGCAGATCCCCGATGGAAACCCTGTAGTTTGGGTTGAGTGGTTAGCGTGGGATCGCTTGAGACGTTAGAGTCAACAACAATACAGCAAGGAATCCCCTGGTTGTGTGTAAAACACTGAGTGTAGTAGTTAAAGGGTTAGTTCACCCAAAAATGAAAACTCTGTCAGTAATTACTCTCCCTCATGTTGTTCAACCCCGTAAGACTTTCGTTCATGTTCTGAACAGATATTTTTGATTAAATCTGAGAGCTGGCTCACTCCTCCATAGGCTTCTCTGTTATTGAAACTTGCCGGGCCAGAAAAGTGAGTAAAGACATTGTTAAAATAGTCCAAGTGACTACAGTGGCTCAACCTTAAGTTTATCAAGCGACGAGAATACATTTTGTGCACAAAACCCCCCAAAATTAACGACTTTTTTCAACTCTTCATTTTCTTCATTTTCTCTGAGTGAGTTAACGTAGTGTAACAGCGCAGCGCTTCTGGGTTGTACGTCAGAACGTAGGCTCACTATTGGCCGACGCTGGTCATGTGTGTGATGCGTGTGATGCTGGCCAATAGTGAGTAGGGCTGTCACTTTTGAGAAAAATCAAATCCGAACGGATATCGCATATCAAGCAATGTATTCGAATATCTACGAGTAAAATGTAAAATGAAGTTAACGAACAACTCGATCCATCAAGAAACGCCACATGGTCGCTGAAATTCACTGCGCTTCATGAAGAGTTTTTCTTTTGCGTGAAAAAGCCGCTCGCCGGAGATGTGTTAAAGATAGCGGAGTGCATTCATGATTAGGCTACCGGTATAATACTCCTCCTGGCGCCGGGTCTGAGTGAGTCATTTACTATCTTACCTTTGTTCTTTGATTAACATTAATGACACTTTAAGACCAGCCGCTGCTGACAGAGACGCCATCTGACACGCGTCCCATTTTCTCACAAATCTCTACGTTCATTTAATTTATTTAAATAATTTAAGACTGCTCTTTGTTCAAGCCCGAGAGAGAACTCGATACTGACACGCGTCTTTTCTGTGGGTCGTGTGTGTGTGTGTGTGTCTAATAGGCAGGAATTACAGCGCGGTCTCTTTAGTCTTGTCGTTATCTTCCATTTTCAAAACAAGCTGGCTATTGGCTATTATTCGCTTGATTTGGTCATGGGCCTACGCTACTGTACGTTTAGAGCGGCCGCTACTGGATGAGATGGCCAACAATAAAATAGACTGACTGTAAAAAATGCGCAAAACATGGCACTTTAAAAACCGGATAGTTTATTTATAGTTCGAATTCGGATATTTCACGTCATGTTCGAATGCATAATCGAATAAAAAGTGACAGCCCTAATAGTGAGCCTCCGTTCTGACGTACAACCCAGAAGCGCTGCGCTGTTACACTACAGCTGAGTCCCAATTCGCCTACTTATACTACGACCTAAAAGTATGTACTTTTTTTGTGATGAAAAAGTACATACTTTTAAGTGTGTAGCAAAAGAGTATGCAGGTTCTGGGACATACTTCGATGACGTCATGCAACGTAAACGAGTGCAAATGTGTGTAACGAAAGCTAACGTTACTTATTTTCTGAGTTAAAATATTTAAAGTTTATAGTGTAACTATTGTTTAATGTATTTTATACTTAATCTTATACTTATGTATAATACTTAAAAATACCCCGATGAAAATGAACCATGCTTTTACTATAGTAAAGTGTAGTAACCATGTTTCTTTGGTTGGACTGATAAAGTTAACATTTGTACAGCCACAGTATTACTACAAATAAGTCAGACAGAAACATAAAAAGAAATACATAAAAAAGACACTTGCATGACACTGTACTAGAGCCTTTTTATTTATTGTTTTGTAGCCTGCAATGAGGCGCTCAGTATCTTCATCGGACCCTACAAGATAAACATGGTACTTTTTTGGCACAACATAACCCCATTAATATTACGAGACAATAAAATATAACTTTATTTAGGGTTAAACAATTGAATTCTTACACTTAAAAACTGAGGGCGCATCTCTGCTGCTGCATCCGGCTGCCATGTCTACATCACCACCATCACCACAAAGCTCCTCCCTCCCGCACGCAATGGGTTGTGGGCAATATTAGCCGTTAGAGTGTGCATTGATCTGCACTTCGAATTCTAACCGGAAATAGTAGACCATCCGGGTATCTTTGGAATACTCATTTCGACATACTACGATTTGGGACGTACTAATTCTAGTTCTGCATACTATTTAGGACGGATAGTATGCGAATTGGGACTCAGCATGTGTCAACTCACTCAAACCCACATAGAAGAAAATTAATAGTTGAATAAAGTCGTTAATTTTGGGGGGTTTTGCGCACAAAATGTATTCTTGTCGCTTGATAAACTTAAGGTTGAGCCACTGTAGTCACTTGGACTATTTTAACGATGTCTTTACTCACTTTCTGGGCCGGCAAGTTTCAATAACAGAGAAGCCTATGGAGGATTGAGACAGCTCTCAGATTTAATCAGAAATATCTTAATTTGTGTTCCGAAGATGAACGAAAGTCTTACGGGGTTGAACAACATGAGGGAGAGTAATTACTGACAGAACTTTCATTTTTGGGTGAACTAACTCTTTAATGTTTAGACATGTATTGAACTGAACTGAATTATGACACTATCTTCTGTGTCTAGCTGAATTGAACTCGTTTCATAATTGATGAAACTTCCAGTTATTGCACTGAAGTGAATCAACAATGTATAATGACTGGTTGGGTATCGTTTGAATTTTAATGATTAATGATTCCGATTCTTATCGATTCCTAATTTCGATAAGGTAAAAAAAAAAAAAAAACTTGGATATCATTCACATTTAGTCTTATTGCAAAACATTTAATTTTAGCTGAATATCATATAACAAAAACATCAACAGGCTAAAAAATAGTTACGCAAGGAACGTTTGCCTGTGGTTTAGAAATACTATATAGCAAAAACAACTAGATTAACTAATATAAATTTCAAGCATTATTAAAGACAAGTAAATACACAAAAATAACTCATAAAAATGTATCAATTGCAGCAAATGATAAATGCAATTGAACAAACATACGTTTGAAATACAAAGTCTTTTAAGTTTAAAACTAGATTAAAGTCGCATCTCTTCAGCCAGGCATTCATATAATCCTACAGTTCAAACTACAATCCGGCCTCTAGCTCATAAATGCCAGAGGAGAACTGGCCCCCGACTGAGCCTGGGTTCTCCCAAGGTTTTTTTCCTCCATTAGGTCACCTGATGGAGTTTTTCGGTTCCTTGCCACTGTTGCCTTTGGCTTGCTCAGTTGGGGATATTTTGGGGATATTTAATTTAATTTTATCAATCAATAAATTCCTCTTGAAACAAACTTTGTTGTATTATTTTAATTTAATACTGTGAAGCTGCTTTGATACAATCTGTATTGTGAAAAGCGCTATACAAATATACTTGACTTGACTTAAGATATTCAGGTACACAAACTAATCAAATGTAAAATAACACTGCATTTTATAAATAAAATAAACATTACAAATATAGTTACAAAAGTTATTCAGTCAAGAACAGCGAGTGAATGTTCTCTTTGTCTTTTGTTGTTTGATTAGTGTTATTATAGAGAGAGACGCTGCGAGGGGGGGAGGGGGGGGATGCAAATGTATAAAACATTTTAGAAACGTGTGTGTTTTGTGCGTTACAGGTGGACGGTGTCTGTCAGCGGTGTGTGAGTGTGTGTATGCTTCTGTGTGTGAGAGAGTTCTGTTGTGTGTCTGTGCATCTGTTAGTGTGTGTGTGTGTGTGTGTGTGTGTGTGTGTGTGTGTGTGTGTGTGTGTGTGTGTGTGTGTGTGTGTGTGTGTGTGTGTGAGTGTATGTATGCTTCTGTGTGTGAGAGAGTTCTGTTGTGTGTCTGTGCATCTGTTAGTGAGTGTGTGTGTGTGTGTGTGTGTGAGTGTGTGTGTGTGTGTGTGTGTGTGTGTGTGTGTGTGTGTGTGTGTGTGTGAGTGTGTGTGTGTGTGTGTGTGTGTGTGTGTGTGTGAGTGAGTGTGTGTATGCTTCTGTGTGTGAGAGAGTTCTGTTGTGTGTCTGTGCATCTGTTAGTGTGTGTGTGTGTGTGTGTGTGTGTGTGTGTGTGTGTGTGTGTGTGTGTGTGTGTGTGTGAGTGTATGCTTCTGTGTGTGAGAGAGTTCTGTTGTGTGTCTGTGCATCTGTTAGTGAGTGTGTGTGTGTGTGTGTGTGTGTGAGTGTGTGTATGCTTCTGTGTGTGAGAGAGTTCTGTTGTGTGTTTGTGCATCTGTTAGTGAGTGTGTGTGTGTGTGAGAGAGAGAGAGAGAGAGAGAGAGAGAGAGAGAGAGTGTGTGTGAGTGCATCTGTGTGTGTGTGTGTGTGTGAGGGAGACTGTGTGTGTGTGTGTGTGTGTGTGTGTGTGTGTGTGTGTGTGTGTGTGTGTGTATGCGTCTGTGTGAGAGAGTTCTGTTGTGTGTCTGTGTGCATCTGTGTGTGTGTCTGTCTGTGTGTGTCTGTCTGTGTGTGAGAGAGTTCTGTTGTGTGTGTGAGTGCATCTGTGTGTGTGTGCGTGTGTGTGTGTGTATGCGTCTGTGTGTGAGAGAGTATGTGTTGTGTGCAAGTGTGCATCTGTGTGTGTGTGTGTGTGTGTGTGTGTGTGTGTGTGTGTGTGTGTGTGTGTGTGTGTGTGTGTGTGTGTGCGCGTGTGTGTGTGTGTATGCGTCTGTGTGTGAGAGAGTATGTGTTGTGTGCACGTGTGTGTTGTGTGTGTGCGTTCGGTTGTGTGTCTGTGCGTCTGTGTGTGTGTGCGTGCATCTGTGTGTGCGTGTGGATTTTGACATTTTTCAGATTCCAGTGGGTGTTTGTTAAAATTTAAATATAGCTTATAGAAGAAACAAGTGTCAGAAAATGTTTTTTTAGAACCATTCAGCCTCTGGATGAGATGCGTGTGTGTGTGTGTGTGTGTGTGTGTGTGTGTGTGTGTGTGTGTGTGCGCATCACAGGTGGATGCTGTCTCAGCGGCTCAGTTCCCCTCAGCTCCAGTAGGGGGCGTCGTTCACCAGGCCGGCGCGTGTAACGTGGCGTGGGCAGCTCGCGGTGGATCTGGTCAGGCAGACTGGAGCCCTTGGGCGCTGGCATGCAGCTCAGCCTTCGGGAGCGGCCCCCTCAAAAACCATCTCCTCAGGGGCCACACCCACCGCTCGCTCTCTGTGGGGGACGAGTGTGTGTCTCAGAGCCAGCGCATTCAGAGACCGCTCGCCTCAGCCAGGGGAAGTCAAAGCATTCGGCTTTATTTTCGAGCCCAGACTGCGTGGCATTCGCTCGCTCGCTCCAAACGCGTGTAGTTCACATGCACATCTGGGAAAGTCTGTGTACAATCACTTCCTCCGAGTCTGAGACGAGAAACTCAAACTGTCCTTGACCTAAACATCAAATGTCAGGTTTTTTTGGATGGTGGTCTTGACTTTTATAGCACTCCTGAGTATGAGTGAGAGAAAATGGCCTTACGGTGAGGAGGTGGAAGCGGTGTTTTCTTTAGTGATGGTTATATTTCACCACCATCATGTGCTTTAGCTGCAGGGTGTGTGTGAAGCGTTGGGTGGTCCGAGCTCTCCTTGGGTTTCAGACCTGCCGTGTTTAAAGGAAGGGCTCTTTTTAGGTAAAATGTGCTTATTTTTACTCGAACCGCTTGCTTGAGCTCTTTCTATATGGCTTAATCTCATGAAAATGTGCAGGTTGCACCCCCCTAAAAAAAGAAACAGAAATGTTCTTTTTTAAATTTTTTTATTAAATTGTATTGCAGCCGAAACAAACATACCCAAGATAATACAGATATTCATCATCACAAGTTTTAAGATTTTCAGGTATTCAGGTACAGAAACTGCACTCAAATGTAAAACAACACTGCACTTTATAAATAAAATATACATTACAAATGTAGTTACAAAAATTATTCAGTCAAGAACGAGTTTTTGTTTTTTGATTAGTGTTATTATAGAGACGCTGCAGGAATATTAGTGTTATTATAGAGACGGAATATTAGGCTGCTGTCCCTTTAACACGTGTAACACGTGTAAACTGTTACACGTGTGCAACACTGAAAACAGCGCGTTGTCTCCCCCTACCCTACATTTTTTTACGGAAACACGCGTGACCTTTCAACGTGATTGTGTGTTGAATCGCAACTAGTGGAAGATGAGCATTTGTGGTTAAAAGTATATAAATGTGTATTTTGTTATAAAATGTCGGCTGGTTTGTCTAGATAAGACTCTTATTCCTCGGCTGGATCGTGTCGAGACTTTGAAGCTGCACTGAAACTCACATCTGGACCTTCGACCCGTTGGACCCCATTGAAGTCACTATAAGAATAAGAGGAATAAGAGTCTTATCTAGACAAACCAGCGGCCATTTTATAACAAAATAAATATTTTTATACTTTTAACCACAAATGCTGGTCTTGCACGTCCACAACTTCACACGTTATGTAATCAGGTTGAAAGGTCACGCGTGTTCCGGGTCAGAAATGTGGTGAAAGGCGAAAAACTCAATCTCGTTTTATCCTCCAACTTCAAAATCGTCCGACATCGTTGTTTTAACTTTTTTTTTTGGTAAATGGCGTTTGACTCAGTCTTTGCACGTTGGCTTTGTAAACACTAGGTCTGTTCTTACGCCTACGTCACGCTTGACCTTTCAACCTGATTACGTAATGTGTGGCGCATCACAGCTAGTGCAAGATGAACATTTGTGGTTAAAAGTATATAAATGTGTATTTTGTTATAAATGTCGGCTGGTTTGTCTAGATAAGACTCTTATTCCTCGGCTGGATCGTGTCGAGACTTTGAAGCTGCACTGAAACTCACATCTGGACCTTCGACCCGTTGGACCCCATTGAAGTCACTATATGGAGAAATATCCTGGAATGTTTTCCTCAAAAACCTTCATTTCTTTTCCACTGAAGAAAGAAAGACATGAACATCTTGGATGATGTGGAGGAGAGTAAATTATCAGGAAATGTTCATTCTGAAGTGAAGTGAAGTAACTTCTGTTCTGTCACTTGCCAGATGTGATGCAGGGGAACTTTGTCATTAATGTTATTTATTTTATATATTTTTTTGCAGGTTTTTAACCGATGCAGTGCCGCTTCTGAAAGCTTTCTTCATCCCATCAAGACATCCTGTTATGCAGTGTTTTTCCTTGCTTAAAATAAGGTATTGTACCAAATATCTTGTGTTGGAATTGCTTTATTAATAATGTGATGTGATAAAATGTCAAACCTGCTGTCTGTGTGTAGTTTTATTTCTTTCTTTTGGGACAGTGAGAAATAAACAATTGCTACTACAATCTAAAATGTATTTATTTATTTATTTATTTTAGCTGGAATAGTAGTACTGCAAATACTATAAAATGGGTTGTAAATACTTTACAATATAAATAATATTGAATTTCTTTCCTATTACACTCTTAAAAATAGAGGGTTTTAGCAGCAATGTCACAGAAGAACCATTTTGGTTCCAGTAATCAGTTCTTAAAAAAAAAAAAAAAGAGAGAACATTTTAATAATCTGAAGAATAATCTGAAGTAGGCCTACTTTTTGTGCAATGGAAAGATTCCATGGAAGTTAAAGGTTCTTCATGGAACCATTAATGCCAATAAAGAACTTTTAGAGAAATAAGAATTGTACTTTTTTTTTTTTTTGCATTATGGGTATGAACATCTTTTGGAGGGAAATGTGCCTAATTGTAATGAAAGAGTCACAATGCAGTTTTTTTTAAATGCAAAATTCAATTTCTGATTTATTTAAACATTTTGGGGTGAATTGTGAGCTGGACATATCCTGACAAGTTTCACCCATATTCTCGTCTTAATCTTTTGATTTTCTGAATTGTTCTGTTTTAAAATGGCACCATTGGTTGTGTGTTTCGAGTCAGTTGCATGAGCGATGTTAAACTCTTGTTAAACTGATGATTTGTGGAGGACACTTGTGGTGAAGCTCATGGGGGCGGACAGCAGCACTAGTGGTAGATCGGTGCCATGTTTAGTATAGTCTAGAGTCCTGAGTAACCAGTAATTCATAAAATTGCCCTCTTTGTTATGATCATACTGGCTCCTTCAGGCCCCACACAGTTTGACATCCAATTCATGAGTATTTCACTGTCTTCAGTTAATGACCTGCACAACCAAAGCTGTGTTTTTTTTACTGCTGAAAGGTCTGTTGTAGAAGATATTAAGATTTTTCTTTTTTTATCCCATCTTTCTCACTTATTTTTCCATAGGAATTCTTGTGTTTTTGTGACCACACGGTCTGGAAAAAGCCATCTCGCTGTGAGGCGAGTTTGTCCCTGACCCTGTATCTCCCTCTTACCACATTTCCATCTCAAAGCCACTCACACACGTCTAATCATTTCACTTTTTCCTTGCGTGGCAGCGTTATTAAGAAGTTTAATTTGCTGAGGGCTCGGGCTCAGAGAGGAATCCAGGGAGAATTATTGCATTGATTCCCATTTAACCACAGCGAAATCCTCGGTACTCTGATACGGAGTCTAATGATGAAAGCATATAGCCCTTAAAAACCCCAAACTGTAAAACCGCTCCAAAATGAGTTGTGCATACACTTAAAAAAAACATAGTTTGTATATATATTATATCTTGACACTGGCCAAAAATGATGATATTTCATCTAATGGTCTAATGGTCACAACGACTGTAAATTAATGTAAAAAGGAATGAAGCTCAAATAAGGTTTGAGTTAATATGATGTTTATGAAATCCAGTTGCATGAGTTAGCATGGGCAACATTTCTATTTAAATTGCAATCAAAAATCAAAATTTTAAGTTCTAACTTAATCTGGGTTTAACTTGTGGCAAATGATTGCCTTACGTTTTGTGAGTTCTGCCGATGTATTAGTGTTTACAGTGTGCGTCACGAACCATACATTGGTTTCAAGTCTGTTATGATTGGATGATGCAAATCAAGAAAAAAGAAACTAGCTATGTATCCATCCACCTATTTACATGCACATATTGGGATATCACATAAAAAAACGCTGGATGGAAACGGCAATTTTAAAATGTGCATAAAAATCATAGCCAACATGCTCAGTTGAGGAGAATACATGTTTTATCGGCTACGGAGAGATGCTCATAAACTACTGGAAACACATTTACCGAACAAATCCCTCAACAAACACTCAGGTGACTTTGGCTCAGAAGAGGCTGTGATTGGATAATTGGAATAACCAGCGGACCAATGGCGTCGCAGCATCTCTAATGTTGGTTTGGTGTGATCAGAATTATTTGGTTTAACTCCTTCCAGAAGCGTCTCACACGAGTGTGTTCCCGAACACCAGCATCCGAACGCTAGAGAACACGACAGCGTTTACTGTGTTTCGTCTGACGCTCAGAGACACACTCGTTTATGATGGAGGGAAAAACAGCCGGATTGCAGAAACTTACAGCTTTATTACTGATATTTTGCTCCAATTTCTCAGGAAGTGACGATTTTGTTCTCTTGAACACATGGGATGGAAACTCTGCTTTATTCGCAAATGTTTTAACGCGATATTCCAATTTTGTTAAATGCATATAATAGGAATTTTGTACAGTTTGTGATCATGTATTTGGTCGCCATTTGATTCGGAAGTAGAACCAGTGGAGAACCACTTATTTTCATCAATATACATATTGATGCAAATTATTATAGGAAAATGTTTTTGATTTTTGTGACTCCAGCGCAATCAGCCGCTCCCAAACGCCCTTCATTAACACAATCATCTACTGTGCTTTCCACAGCCCATTACCTCGCCCAGAGAGGAAGACTTTTCAATGTAAAATCCAAAAATAGAAAAGATAAAAAACACAAAATGTCTCCCTATAAATCTCTAATTATAGATTCCTCTCCTGCCGCTTTTGAAGGAAGCTGTTAGTGGCTCTTCAGAGTGATAAAGGATTTCCCAATAAACTCCTGGCTCTTACACACCACTACACCTCTCCTTTCAATTTCAGCCCGTTCAGGGTGTGGGATTTCTGATCCTCAAAGGGAAATAGGAAAGCTATTAGCCCAAATGGGGAAACCACATGCAAATCGTTGGGAAGGCAAACCCTCAAACTGGGCTGAACGCTCCACATGTGGCGCTCCACGCTTTATATCTCCAAGTGTTCAGTAAATATAGTAAAGGCACACCCATTTTAAACCTTATTTTTTTCACTCTGCTGATCATGTAATGTTCGTGTCCTGTATGTACACAAATATGCCTCAGATGTTTCTCCTAAAATTCCTCGGATTAAATAAAGTTGACATCCGGAAAGAGAGCTATATATATAAAATAGAGATGCACCGATTTTGGCCGATACCGATAATTATTTATACTTGAAAGCCGATAACTGATATATTGGCAGATAAATCTAAATCAAAATTTGTATATCATTTTTGAGAGCCTGATTACAAAAACAAAAGTCTCAGCATTAAAATCCACGTCCCAAACACACAATTATAATGTTCTCATTATAATTTTATGGAGCCGATATGAAAGACTTGCACTGTATTTTCCTTTTTTGAAGTGATTCTAATCATATTTCAAGCAATTTAACACCATCATGTTGAACAGTGCACATCTGAAGTGTCTCAGCTGAAGGACATAATACATTATTTATCCGCTTTAATATATCGGACAAATCTTCTTATCGGGCCGATAACCATAACTTTAAAAATGAACCGATATCGGCCGATACCGATATGGTGGCAGAAATATCATGCATCCCTAATATAAAATGAATGTGGAAAGCAGCTCAGATCATTTGATGAGAAACGTTTGAGTTTATTAAACTAGAAACGTGTATATCAATTAATAAATTTAAGACCATTATAAAAAATGTGGTAAAGGAGACATGTAGTTGTTTTTCTTGAGAGGTCCTTGTATTTGAATGATTTTTGCATGATTGTATGTAGTATTTTACTATGTTGTGTTTATGTATGGCTGCTACCTTGGCCAGGTCTCTCTCGTAAAAGAGATTTTTGATCTCAATGAGACTTCCTGGTAAAATAAAGGTAAAATAAATAAATAAATAAATAAATAAATAAAATGTTTTTAGATCTCTGTTCAGTGCAGACTTCTAGAGGAGACGCGTGTGAGATTCTGTGTGCATCGTACATCATCACAGAAAATAAAACCTTACCTTAACTACATTCAAAATGCATAATTTGTGAAAATGCTGTTCATATTGATTGCATGCTGATTCATAATGGTAAAGGAGAAATCAAGCATTCTGAGGCTTTCATAACCTGGCACACTGCAAGTCTACATTTCTTCTTCAGTCAATCGTTCTATTCTTCCAGTTGCATCACCGTTTTGAGTCACTCATGTCTTTGCATATGTTTCCATTCATTTGAGAAGTAAAGTCATGAGATCAAATGAGCAGACGAGACTTGAGATAAATGCATGAATGGAAATGCATTAGCATCCCAAACATTTGCAAATGCACATTAGCGTTCGGAAAATGAATATGATTCTTACTTATAACTTTAACCTTTCAACACTCTCTCGACCTCCTCAATTATAGTGAGCTGTATATCGGCTAAATGACTTGATGAACTATTTCATCAGTGCCATCAATATTTTCCAGGAAGAAACTATGCATTTTAAAACGTTTGTGTTATTCTGTAGTAATGAGCTTGTATTAAAAGCCACAAAAAACACGGGTGAGTTTACAGTCTTATTTACAACCACCAAAGTATGACTGTGGATTAAGGTCCAAAAAATGACCTAATCTAACATTTAAATCTGCCAATAAATCACTGTGTGGTCTTTACTGTAGTGTTTCTGACAGCAACGTGATTCATCATGTCTTTAGAAATAACACTGCCCCCTATGGCACCAATCTAATTAGCCAGTGCAGGTCAATACTATGATTGCAGAAATTAGTGTGTGTGTGTGTGTGTGTGTGTGTGTGTGTGTGTGTGTGTGTGTGTGTGTGTGTGTGTGTGTGTGTGTGTGTGTGTGTGTGTGTGTGTGTGACACAGGGTCAGTTGAGGAGCAGACTGCTAAATATAGTCTGTGTGTTACTGTAAGGGCCAAACTCTCACAAACTACAAGCTTGCTCTGACCATGCCTTGTAATTGAGGGAGAAAATAAAGAATGAAATTACATGTTTATTTTTGAAAACAATTTTAATCTTCTCTCCCCTCATTTTGGAAAAAAGCAACACCCACAAGGACACTCAAAACCGAGATGGGCTGTCGGAAGGCCGTTCCAACTGTTTATTCACTTGATGGATGTCTGTAAGCCAGAGAAAAGACTCTGAACAGCGGATGACTTCTGTGTAGTGTGTGTGTGTGTGTGTGTGCGCTCGGGTATTATGGTATGGAAAAATGTAGGTGGGAAAAAGCTAAATATTTCTGTTTCATTTGCTTAGACAGAGTAAAAATTCAGTCGGTATGAAGAAAGCAAACATATTAAATATAAAGGCTGTTTTTGATTTTCATGCATTTGATAAAATGACTAAGTTTGTCCCCAAAAAACTGAATTTCCAGAGGTTTCGCAACACAAAAGACATAATTTCTCCTTTTAAATTGTTAAGGGTTTTTCTTTTTATTGTGTCATAATTGTGTCTGCGTTAAATCAGGATGTGATGATTATCTGAGAGATTGTTTTAACCTTTAAATTGACAGGGTTATAGAGTAATTATACTTTCTACTGCGTCTCACTCTTAGAAGAATTATTCATGAACCCTTCATGCCAAAAAGGTTCTAAGGAGAAATTGTCTTAAGTGATTGCATAGCCTAATACTTTCATGTTTAATTTTTTTTTTTTTTTTTTTTTTTGTATAGTGATTAAATGTTTATTAGCTGTTTAATTCATAAAATATTTTTTTTACAAATATTAAAACTAAATGATCTCATGATATAACCCCTAAAAGGTTCTGTTTATGAAGTGTCTGATGGAACCCTTTAAGGTTCCAAATAGAACCTTTTCTTCTAAGAGTGATACATTACTGTCGAACTGTAAAGACGTTTGACTGAAACTAATAATAAATAAGACACTGTGATTCACTTGATATGATTGACATTGTCATTCATTTTTATCACACTATTTGAAATGTATAGCAGCATCCAAAGCATTTCTGTGAACAGATTAATGAACAATACGTTGTACATAAAATAATTATATATGCTTAACATGTGAAAACATTTCTTTCATGAAACTGCATATAACGTTGCTGTCTGTAGTGTGACATCTGAGTACGTGTGTAATAATACATCTGAAAAAACCCTGTTTGTAAACTAGCATGCTATCAGCCGGTATGTGTGTGGGGAAACTTGTATTTGTCCTGCTGATATATGATTGCTTCAACTAGTTTAATGATTTTAGCACAGATTTTTTTTCATTTTAAATGGTTGGTGAAATTTCACTTCCTCATATTCACATAGTTTTAGAAAAATAAAAATAAAACATTACCGTTTTTGACTTTAAGCAGTGATAGTTGTCTTTTACTGAAAGAATTCAACATGTAAGATCATTTTCTTTACGACAATATGGAGACTCAAGCACACATCAACATTTGCATATGAAGTATATTGACAAGTGTTGCTCCCTTTCAAAGTTTAAAAATCTTTGCTATAGCCTATATTGAAAAAGTACATTGCAAAAGCATATCAACTTTACACACACACACAATATATATAGGCCTAGCTACATATAATGTGTGTGTGTATACAATTTAAGGCAGTTTTTTTTACAGTGTTCTGGACATGAACACAGTTTTGAGCTGTAAAACCAGCATGCAAAACCACTGATAAAAAAAGAACATTTGTGCAATTTGTTGCTGATATATATAGGCTACTGTAGGCAACATATAGTCCTTATGACAACTTATGTGTGTTATGTGAATGTGAACATATTAAACAAAGTAAACAAAACAGTATATTTATAAAGTCAGCCTGTAAATCAATAATAATGTAATTACATATAGGCTTGTCTGAATGATGGAATCACGCAGCGATCGAGCAGCTGTTGCTATGTTTACCTCTTTACGCTAATGCTATTTCTGTTCACGAGCATATTAGCGCAATTTAACTTTTGATTTGAACTTTTAACCTTGTTAAAAGTTAAACTTTTAATCTTTTAAACTTTTAATCTACCCCTCTTTAGAAAAGTAGAGGCACATGTAGCCTATATGGGCCATTCTACAGAATTGGTGCAAACTGCTGTCTGACAACCAAAAAACACATTTAAAAAGCATTTAAGTTTTTAAATTTTAGATGTTTACTAAGATCCTTTTATTATCTATTGTATCCTACAATAATATTAAAAATATAAATAAGCTTAATATATATAAAATCATAATTTATTGGGTACTTTCAACTGGGAGGGGGCTGTCCCGAACCCTAACCCCGAAATTTAAACTTGTGAAAATGATATTGAAATATTTGTTTTCAATTTTTTCCATTGTTGTTTTTAAAATTTATTTAAAAAAAAAAAACATTTATTTTATTTTTTATTTTTAAATCATGAAACTTTATGTAAAAAAAATGTGTCCCGCATTTTCATGTCACTACCGAAACAGTGTGTGTTTCAGGCCATTGGCTGAGACTGATTATAACCACACCTCTACATTTTTGATCAGGAAATACTCCTGTGTCCCTCTCTCTCTCTCATAGCCTCTCTCTCATTATAAATAGGTGCCATCATGTTGAGGGAAATGTGTTCAAAAGTCTGAAAATCTGTGTGTAACTTTAAGGGACGTCACTACCAATCACTTTTTTTTTTTTCAATTAAGCAAACTTTTTTGGGTGTAATTCCATAAAATGTAGTTTTTGTGTGTGTACAACTGTTCAGAACTGTGCTAGGTAACCATGTGCTGATTAGCATCTTTGAACTATCCTCAAAAGTGTCACTACCGAAACAGTCATGAGCGAAACATGCCATCATTGTTTTGGTATAGTGACAAAAGGGAACACATAATCATTTATTCGGGGGAAATAAACAGAATTTTTGTCCCGTTATGCAAATCATTAGTATCTTAGTATGTTTTAGTAGTATTTTAGTATGCAAGTTAAAATTCTGTAATGTGATGTGGTCGCTAACAAAACATTACTGTCACTACAGAAAATGTGCCGTCACAACCGTAATGGATGTTTTGTCTAAATAAAGTATATTGAATTATCAACTAAGATGTTATTATAGTGTTTGGTTCAATGTATATTCAAACTAATGAATCCTTAACTTTGAAATCAGTATGATTAACTTAATGCCTTTTACAGAGAAAGATTGGGTTCAAAATACAACAAATCTTATAAATTACACTTGAAATATTGTTAAAATTTTAATTGTTATTGATTTACCCGTGAAAACTTCTTTTTTTTAAATAGCAAAAAATATATTTACAAGGTAGATGTAAACAAAATATTAATAAGTCAATATAAGCCTTCTCATTAAATTATTTATTATTGTGTTTCGGTAGTGACACATTTGGGGAGAGGAAAAATATTGCAAAACTTTCTGAAAATACAATATGATAATTAACTGCACAATTACTAGAAATGTGTAGCCTATATCTTGGATATTATACAATTTGCAAACATACAAAATTAGTGGAAAAAGACACCTTTTTTTCCAAGACGTAGAATGGCCCATATATAAAAACAATAGGCTACATACTTTTGAGACCCCTAACTTTTTATTTGAATTCTTTTGTAAGGGTTCATATACGGACGGTAGCTTGTTTCCGACACGGAATAATAATAAAATAATAATAATAATAAATAAATAAAATTTCCTCAGAATTGCGAGTTTATATCTCGCATTCTTCTTACGCTATAACTCGCAATTGCAAGTTTATATCTCACAATTCTGAGAAAAATAAATAAATTCGAAGAATTGCGAGTCTATATCTAATTAGGAGTATCAAACCCCCCATAAATCGCAATGTGCGTTCTCTCTCTCTCTCTCTCTCTCTCTCTCTCTCTCTCTCTCATTAGGAGGCGGGTCTCCCGGGATCCTCATAGGAGAGTCGCTGCGCTCGTACGGAGTTTATTTCAGTCAGAGCTTCAGTTTTGAGCTTCTCTCTCCTGCTTTTGGACTGATCTTCACAGGATTGCTTTTCCTCCGGGATGGCCGCGTCGATTCTGGAGGTATGGAATACATAATCTGATCTGAGGCCTGCCTGTGTATGTTATCAGTTTGCTTTTAGCCTAGAAATCGGATTTCTACAAATATTTATATGTGTCAAGTGAACTTATACAAGCGCAAGGTTGTTTGAATTAGCACTGTATGGCTGTTTTGTTCAGATAAGCGTCTTCTGATTTAGTTAACTCACTTAAAGGTTATTGGCTAGTTTCAATAAGATATTAAAAGTAGAATGAGCTATAATGTCATAGTAAGTGTATAGAAAATTTTAATTCAGTCCATGTTGTCAAGAAGAAGTGTATTATATACACTTACTATGACATTATAGCTCATTCTACTTTATACTTTTAAAGTTCCTCAATTAACTTATTCTGTAGTCTAGTTGTCTAGTTGTTATGGTGTTTTAAAGAACTCACTGATCTGAATGACCTATGATGAACCCTATTGAGCAAAAACAAAAGAAGCTAAACTTAAGAACCATTGAGGAATCTTCATTGTTTAGAGTTACAAGACAATCAATATAAGCCAGCCTGTAACCTAGACAGTGAATTATGAAAAAACTCTTAGACATAAAACTCTTGCGGCATTGGTTTTGGATGAAGGCATCAAATGTAAGCTCCACGCGGTAATGGGGAGCAATTAACCTGGAAACGGGAGCAGAACTTGTGCCAAGACACACACTCAGCGGGAAATATCATCACACACACACACACACACACACACACACACACACTGCCTTACTCATTAATTTATCATCGCTTCCCAACGGAAAATGGGGTAGACCACTGCCATTCCAACCATAGTCTGTGACTTTAAGGTGACATTTCGACTTAACATCTTAAGGTAGGGTTGGGGTTATCCTAAAAATGCCAATCAATTCTTTAATTTTACACTTTGATCGCTTTTTTTTTTGGTCTTTTTATACTGAATTAAGTGTAAACATGGTTACCACATGTTTCTCTGCAGCTGTGTTCATGCACTGGCATTAAATACTTGCGGAATCATGTTCAGATCATCTTGAAGTGATTGAACATCTCAGATCTCTAAATCATTGACATATATTTATGTTGATTACTGCTTATTTTTCATTTTCGGTTTAAATGCACCGTCGACACTTTGATTGACAACATAATTAGAGTGTTTCTGAACTAAACAATTGTTTGTTAACTTCTTAACAAAATGGTATTGTTGAAAATCTCTTGCTTGTTGTTCACGAACGGATGATCACCATGGAGATGTAAACATGTCAAACAGGAACTCCATGTGTGGTGACATTAATTATTGTGTTTTCGGTGGCGGCGCATATTTCTGTCTAGACTAATAGCACAGGAAGGATGTTTTACGCACTACTTCAATGCATTTAAAGCATAGTTTTAACAAACCTGTTGACTGATCAGTGCTTTCGTTCTCTTCCCAGGAGGAAACACGTTATGGATCCAGTCCCTTGGCTATGCTAACCGCAACCTGCAATAAATTTGGGAGCACCAGTCCAGTCCGAGACTCTGCAACGCCTGGTAAAGCGGGAAGCACAGCACCAGTTAGGAAAGCCTACAGCATGACCTCTGAACTCCAGAGTCCTAAAAATGGACGAGGGAATGAGGGCGTCGCGGACACTTACAGCGGCTCCTTCAGCTCCGCCGGTGGTTTGCTAACGCCAACCGGAAGCCCTCCTCCGGCTCCTACGGGAGCGTACGGCTCCGAATACAACCCGTTCTCCACTTTCCAGACCTCGAGTGCCTCTCAGGACCCTTCGCTCTTGGGGACCAAAGCTACAGCAGACTGCCTTGCAAGTGTCAACACTTACTTGGACATGACGCATCCATACGGCTCATGGTACAAGAGCATCCATTCCGGGATCACGGGCTCTCCTGCGAACGCCACTTCTTCTTGGTGGGACGTCCACACCAACTCAAACTGGCTTAGCGCTGGGCAACCTCAACCTGAAAGCCTCCAAGCGCCGTTGCAACCGGTGGCTTCGCAAGCATCCCTAAATCCACAGATGCAAAGCTACACTCCCGATTTTACGCCTCTCAATCCAGCGCAGTACTCATCCGTAGGGTTGAGTTCGTCTTCACACTTGCTCCAGTCCTCACAGCACATGATCCCACAGGACATGTACAAACCCAAGCCTGTATCCACATCTGGAATCCTTGACAATCCAATGGGGGTCAAACCAACTCGAGGTTCGGGCGGATACACCGGCGGCTCCTCCACCGGCAGGTCTTCGTGCGATTGTCCGAATTGCCAGGAGCTCGAAAGGCTCGGAGCGTCCGCCGCGTCCCTACGCAAGAAACCGGTTCACAGCTGCCACATTCCCGGCTGCGGAAAAGTCTACGGAAAAGCTTCGCATCTAAAAGCTCATCTTCGTTGGCACACGGGCGAACGACCCTTCGTGTGCAACTGGTTGTTCTGCGGAAAACGCTTCACTCGCTCCGACGAACTCGAGCGCCACGTCCGCACACACACGAGAGAAAAGAAGTTCACGTGTCTCCTGTGCAATAAGCGCTTCACTCGCAGCGACCACCTTAGCAAACACCAGAAGACGCACACTGAAACTAGCATGCAAGGGAAAGGGCCGGAAGAAGAGGCCGAGACCAGAGGAGCCGAGGAGCCGACGGATTCTGGTAAAGTGGATCCCGTCGCCGGGATGCAGGATCCTACCGTCGGTGGAGAGGAAAAGAGCAACACGGGGAATGGTGTGGACAACAGTAGCGGGCTTCTGGAGATATAAACGATAACCGCTGGATGAAGACTCTGACGAGTGGAGCTACTGGTGCTAAGCTGCGCAAAAACGTGTGCAAAAAAAAAACCAAGAAGCAAAACACTACCAGACAAGTTGTGGATCGTAAGATTTTTAAGGTTTTTTAAAGAAGTCTCTTCTGCTCACCGAGGCTGCATTTATTTGATTAAAAATACAAAAAATTGTGAAATATTTGTACAATGTAAATCAGCTGTTTTCTATGTGAATATATAGTAAAGTGTTATTTGTTCCTGTGATTTCAGCATCATTACTGTGATCAGTGTCACATGATCCTTCAGAAATCATTCTAATATGATGATTTGATGCTCAAGAAACATTCATGATTATTATCAGAGTTGAAAACAATTGTTTACATTTTATTTCAGGATTCTTTGATGAATTGAAAGTTCAAAAGAACAGCATTTATCTGAAATAGAAATAGCTTTTGTAACATTAAACACTACCGTTCAAAAGTTTGGGGTCAGTAAGAATTTTTTTTTTATTTTGTGGGGGAAAGAAATGAAAGAAATCAATACTTTTATTCATCAAGGATGAGTTAAACTGATCAAAAGTGACAGTAAAGACATTTATAATGTTAGAAAATATTCTATTTTAAATAAATGCTGTTCTTTTGAACTTTCTATTCATCAAAGAATCCTGAGAAAAAAAACAGTTTTCAACACTGATAATAATCATAAATGTTTCTTGATCATCAAATCCTCATATTAGAGTGATTTGTGAAGGATCATGTGACACTGAAGACTGGAGTAATGATGCTGAAAACTCAGCTTTGATCACAGGAATAAATTACAGTTTAAAATATATAAAATAGAAAACAGTCATTTTATATCATCAAAATATTTAACAATATTACTGTTTGTTTTTATCAAATAATGCAGCCTTGGTGAGCTGCACACATTAAACTTTAGACTGGTAGTGTATAAATATATATTTTACCAACTGTTTTTTAGGAATAGTTGAATGAGCTCCACATGAGCGATGTATCATGAACAGTTTCTAGACTGGCAGGTTTTGAAAGAAAAACTTTTACACAAGAGCTTCAGACACATGTTTGTCTGGAGTGAGGAGTATCTTTAAAGATTTTAATGATTGAATTAATTTGTTTTACCTTTCCTTCTTTTCGACAACTTTCAGTCGAGGATGTTTTAGAAGCCCAGCGTTCGGCCGATTCAGACGTTTGGGCTTCCAATCGATGCACATTTCGTCCTTGTGATCGTTTTTTTATTTAATTAAAATTGATTTTTTTTTTTTTCTTCTTTTTTTTTAATCCTGTGTCTTAAAACACTTTGTTGAGGACTTATTACTTTGATCTTCAGTTTAGGAGGCAATCTGGTGTACAGTGAACCGTATTCTTCTATGTCATTATTGGTCCTGTCGCTTATCATTGTTTAATTTAATTTCCTATTTACATCAAATCTAATTTATGTTTTAAATTATGAATGTTGTGTTTCACTGGTTTTGCTGAATGGAGGGAAACCATGAAGCGAGTCATTTATGAATAAATTAAGTCTTCTCATTCATGTGATGGTTTTATTTATTTTTTATTTTGACAGATCATTTTTAAGTTCTTTTGATTCTGAATCTTTTACCCCAAAACAATTTAAATCTTAAGAAAGGCATTTATATAGGAAACATCATCTTTTGAGATCAGTGGGATAGATTTCGATGAATTGATTATAGATATAAGTCAAACTGACCACAAATCATTTAGTTAAGCATTAGAGCTTTACAACATCTGTAGGTTTATTATTATTATTATTTGTGTGAATTTCACAAAACATTTCAAGAACATCAGGTTCTATTTCACCCTAAAATCAAAAACGAAAGAAAGAGGAATATTTAAGCTTAAGCTTCAAAATTAACCAAAATAAACCAAAATTAAGCATCATTTTATAACATTTTAATCATTTATCATTGCTGTAATACAAAAAATATATATTGATATGGTAAAGTCAATGGTAAAGTATTTATACATCATGGTCTCATTTATCTGTTCATTTATGTTAATTTACATTAAACATTTAAATAATAAAGTATTTTTTACTGCAATACAAGATGTGTTACAGTCATTAGAATCATCTCTGAGAATCATCAAATGAAAAACATCAAAAAGCATTACAGTAATGATGAATTGGTTCAAAATGCAAAACATTTTTGTATTTCTTTTAATTTTAGGATGAAATACGGCTTGTTTTTGTGAGATTCAGTGCATCTGTTTTTAATAGGCTATACTAAAAAAGACATCTAACCATCTGAAAGACTGCGGATATATACAGTACTGTTTGTGTAAAAATAATAATAATTGCAAGAAAACAACTTTATGCTCAGCCATGACATGTTGTGAGGTTTGGCTTGGAAACGCACGAGTCACACCAGATTATTGAATCCAGAAACGCTGCATGTGGTGATGCCATAAATCAAATGTATGAATGCTCAGAATAAGTCGACCACAGAGTGTGAGGAAAACCTTTTTTCTCCAACAATGAAGTGTCATTGCTTTGAATGTTTGGCCTGTGAGTAATGGTTTGCAGAGGGGAAAGAATATAAAAATGGATCTTTTCCTCATGTTCATATATTCCTGGTAATATCTCACTTTCTTTGGGTTGCTTTGCCCTTCGCTCCTGATCCCTCAGTCCTTCATCCTATGGCTCAACAAATGCTTTAATTAGTTTTTGCAGCACTGACAAAGCAGAGCTCTCAGTCGACACAAAGAGTCTCTCAGAAGGAAATTAAACTCCCCCGCTGTCTGCGAGAACCAATTACCCCCAACAGCCCCACCACTGGACAATTACCCCCCATCTGCCCCACCACTGGACAATTACCCCCGCAGGACGGCCCACAGAAGATGTGAGGAGACTGACTGACCACTCACTCAAGTCCTTTACAGTGAAGGGGTTTATTAGTGCATTTGTTTTCTTTTATTACAGCACTTGAAATATCTCATTTTTATTCTTTACAAATATATGCAAATAATTCCCCTCAGCAATAGTTTTTATAAATCTTGTATTTTTATGAGATTCGAGATTAAGTGTAAAAATCTCCCAGTTATATTGTCAGAATGTTCAGCATTCGGAGTCTAAAGTGACATGATGGCGTCAACGTGTTGAAATTAGACTTCTTTCTTTCTTTCTTTTTAAATAGTTTATTTTGAATGTGAGGAGTCACTGGACTGACCACTTAAATAACTAAAGAGTTTCAGGAAATTATCTTTATGTGAGTTTTTTATATTTTATTACAAGACAATAAAGAAAAGTGAAGCAGCATTTGACATTTCTATTTTTATTCTTTACAAATATATGCAATTAATTCAGCTCACCAATAATTTTTTTTTTATAAACCTTTAAGATTTAAAGTTTTGAAATGTGCCACTCCACTTACATTGTTAGAATGTTGAGCATTCAGAATGACAGGACAGTGTCGACATGTTTGCATATGGAATTGCAATTAGACTTCTTATTTATTTATTTATTTATTTTATTTAGAGGAGAGACTCCATCATTTGACTGACCAATGAAGTAAAGAGTTTAAAGAAAATTATCAAGTCCTTATACTCTGAGTGCTTTTATTTGTTTTGTTTGTTTTTTGTTTGTTTGTTTCATTTATTTTATTGCACTCATGAGGAAGAACTTGAAATTTCTCTCTTTTTTTTTTATCTTTACAAATTACTTTGCCAAAAGTATGCCTAATGTGTATTTAGTTTTAGTTTTTATAAACCTTATATTTTGTGTGAAATTGAAGATAAAATTTTAAACATTTCTCGCTTAAAATGTTCTGCATTCGGAATCTTAAGTGACAGGATGGCAACAACATATTTTACTTTTTTTATAATTTTTTATGTCGATTTTGGAATAGAGCAATGAACTTTTCCTGTGTCTGTCTAAATGACATTATGAGATGCAACTATTAAAAACACTGCACTAGCAAAAGCTGTGAATTGCGGAAGCATAGCAGACACGGGCCTACGTTCATATGATCAAATACACGCATCACCCTTCATATAGTGAGCTCTCTTCTCATCCGACTCCTCTTTTACTCGGGATGTATGTTTCTAATTTACTGGCTCTAATGAGCTGGAGTTGAGGTCAGTTGGTATAAAGCGTCCCGGGGCCGGCTCTGTCATCAGGGCCTGACATGTTTATGGTGGTCTGAAGTGGGCTGGCGGTCTCGTCCGCAGCTTTAAACACTCGGGCGGAGGGTTGGGTGGGGTGTGTGTCCGTGGGTGGGGGTGCAGGAGCTTTATATGGGGGGTACAGGAGGGTCCGCGGCTTCTGAATATTATTTTTGAACTTTTATACTCCCCTGTGGTGGCGGTAACCTTGTTTTATTTATATATCTTTATGTTGGAGGGAGAGAGAAAAAAAAGAAAGACGAGGATCTGCCTTGAGTGAAGCCATAAAAAGATAAATATACTCAGAGCCATGAGAGAAAGAGAGAGAAGCACAAACTCCTCCCGGTCACTGGCTAAAGATTTTTACCATTTCTTGAGCATGACTTGTTGTGAGTGCTTGCCAGGGCATTGCAAAACAGTTACTGAGGTGTTCTGAGGGCTTTCTTAGGAGGTTTCTGGTCAACAAACAGTGTGGGATGAGTCGCATGCGGAAGTATTGTGTTGTCATAATAGTATTATGTCAAATTTATAATAATCCACCAAAAATCCCAGTATTAACAACAGCAAAATCTGGTAAAAAAAATTATACCTTTAACATTGATAGTAAACTGCATGTATTTAACAAGTGTTTTTAACATACTGTAAATTTAATAAAGCACAACTTTTAAATTTTTTAGAAACACTGAAGCTCAGACATTATGGCACTATAGCAATGCTAAGTTCGATTCCCAGTGAAATTGTAGGCCTATGGAAAAAATGCACGCCATCTATGTAGAAATTTCTTCGGATAAAAGCATAAAGCACCCTAAACACTCTTAGAGGGTATTGAAAAACTGACATAACAATATACATTAAAAAAACCCCATAATTTTCATTATAGAAATTTTGTACACACATTCAACAACACATTACAGTGTTAAAAATGTGCATGCATGTACCTAAATGACAAAAAGTAATAAGTTAACCTTTCTGACAGCCTCAAAATCAATGTTGGTCAAAATTACCAGAACACCAAGTTTGTGTTTTGAAACCCGGAAACAGCGGCATTCAAACAGCGTCATTTTACCGTTTCATCGCGTCAAAACACCAGCGGTTCACCGTCACACCGGCGATCAGAGCCGTTATGGTAATGATCTTCTGGAGCTATATCTATAATACTTCTATCTAGAGGCAAAACGCGAAGAGCCGTAGATGACGCGATTATTTTAAGAACAGTAAAACACAGTGAGCAGAATAATATAGACCTAGCTTAGCTACTTTTGCTAAAACGCTGCAGAATACAATTATTTGTATATGTCATCCAGATGACCAGGTTTTTGACAAGTTATTTGTTTTTTTCCCCTCCACATTATTAATCAGCATATTAAGAGCATTTCATCAGTGTTATAATTTGGAAAGTTATTTAGGGATGGCAAGGGTGTATGTTTTAATTAGATTATGTACATTGTTTGTTTTTAGTAGTTTATTACTTTCTTTGAGCAAAATATAAAATGGTTAATATTTTTCTTAAGAGGTAAGCCCTGTATGTTTTCTCAGTACCAAAGCCTGTATGTGCCATAGACATTATGTCTAAACGTAATAATAATAATAAGAATAATAGCCTGATTAAACATCTGATCATACTTTTTTATATCCAGTTTACGTTTTTTGGTAAATATTGGTAAAAACCACTGCTTTGCTCTCGGTGCCCAAGATTCATATCTTAATGACTATTTTGAATGTTCAGGATTTTTTCTTTTACGGCTTTCCCAATGGAAATGTCCAACTGTTCTTGGAACTTCAAGTGAATATCCCTGCTCTAAAGTTTGAGCAATGAATGACTTAGCAAACAGCACTAATTAAACAGGACGAAAGATTTTGTTTGCTTGCATTTGCAGAAGAATTGATTAAAGCGGTGAGTTACAATGGCCTTTACACTAATCTACAATGGCCTTTATTTCCCGTCGGACGCCCTCGGGAGCGGGAGAGGCAGATTTCCACAGGAAAGGGTCACAGGTGTGCGCAGGTGAGCACTTCATTGTTTTAGTTCTGGTGAGGGGTGTGTGTGTGTGTGTGTGTGTGTGTGTGACGATGCCCGGGGCTCTGCTGCAAAACAAATGATGAAGGGGAAGAGGAGAGAAAACCTGGTAACCTAAAACAAGAATCCCAGGTCAGGGAGGGTCAGATGGAAAACTGATTAAGAAAAAGGAAAGAGAGTATTCAGTTTGGCAACACAAATGAAGATTGATCATCATTAGCTCATTTAAATTAACTGTGTTGGCAACAGGCTGGTGAATAGAAGCACTTATCTGCGTCTTTCATGGCTGTCTTTACGGGCTCCAGTCTGTAACTGAGCTCGCTGCTGCCCTGAAACGTATCAAACGCACCACTAAATGGACCAATTCTGTTTATAGGAACTGTGGGCAGGCTGCGGCAGACTCCATGCCCCTGTAAAAAGATAATATGTTCCCTATTAAATGTCCCCTGGATGACAAATTGCTTCCAGAAAAAAAGAAAGAAATGGAAGTTAGGGAAATGAGCTGTGACATTTCAAAATAGACATCCACTCTTAATTCCTTAAGTTTATAATTTTGTTTTATACTTCCTTGTTGTTTTACACTCATCTATGTCCTCTGTTATTCACTTAATGAACATTTGACTTTCTTTTTCCTTTTATATTCTTGTAGTGAATGCACTGTAAAACCAAATATATATATATATTTGTTGAGTCAACTTAAAAACAACTTTGTCACCCCACTGTCTTAAAACTTGACAACACATTTCTTGTTCATTTAACTTACCTTGAGAGTGGAGTTAACCTTTACTAAAATTCAAAGTAATGTATTTATATAAGTTGAACTTCTGTTGCCAACAAGTAAAATCATGTCCAATGTTAAAATCATTGTTATTTAAACTTTATGAGTTGTTCAAACTTAAGCACATTGTATGGAAGCTTGTTTACGCCACCGAAAAATAGGTAATTGCGACTTTTTATCTCACAAGTCTGACTTTTTTCTCTCATAATTGCGAGTTTACATCTGAATTGCACAATATAAAGTCGCAATTGTGTGTTATAAAGTCAGAATTGCGTGATATAAACTCACAATTGGAGAAATAAACTCGCAATTCTGACTTTTTTTCTCACAGTTCTGACTTTATATCATGCAATTCTGAGATAAAAAGTTGGAATTGCGAGTTTATTTCTAGCAATTGTGAGTTTATATCACGCAATACTGACTTTAAAACACAAGTGCGACTTTATATCACACAATTCTTAGATAAAAAGTCGCAATTGCAAGGTGCAAACTCGCAATTGTGAGGTAAAAAGTCGCAATTATCTTTATTTTAACATTGAAATGTTACGTTAAGATGACATTTTTTTTGTCTTGTGTTTGTGCAACTCTAATATACATAAAATCATTATAATATATAGAGTGGTTAAAACATGTGTCATGTGTGACAGTGTCACAATCTTAATGATTGAGACATTCCCATTTAATTCATTTCCACTGCAAACAATAAGCAATCTGCTATCAGACAGAGAAACGTGAACTGAAAATTAAGAAATGAGGATGTGCACATCAAATATAAAAGGTTGAACATGTTCTGATCTAAACAAACTGTTTTGTGAAGACGAAGCTATACGAAAACATAGTTAATTTTGTTGTTGGTTGCTATATTGGGATGATACTTCACAATTGCACAAGCAATCTTTGGATTTTCTGAAAGCGCATTAGAAGAAAACTGCATAAACAAATGTTCAGAGAAATTAAAATTTGATAGGAAAATAGCTTTAGAGAGAGCCTCAGAGTGGGTGAGAGAGAGAGAGAGAGAGAGAGAGAAATGGAAGGATGTTAAAGTGAGTGATTTGGGTTGGCAGGGTTCTGGTGGAGGAGTGTGGTGGTTCTGAAGTCCTCCAGAAAGAGGCGCCAGTGTGTCCGGCAGGGGCCCTGACCATGAGGCCACAACGCCCCCCTAAACTCACCCGCTGGCACCGCATGCTTCTTTAATATCCAGCAGAAATTGAAATATCTTTGTGGGTTAACACACAAACTCACTCACTCACACACACACACACACACAAGTGTGCGCCCTCATGCATATAACCTGATACACACATGCACACACTCAGACGCAACTGTTTGGCATCATGCACGCTGTTGCGCGCACACACAAGCATGCAGACTTTACATGCATTTACGCGCGTTCACCACCAAAAATAAATATATAAACTGAAATCATCTCATTCTCTCATTTAAAGCCAAGAGTGGTTAGAGAGACATTTTAACATGATGTTACAGCACGTAATGGGAGGATGAAAAATGCTCAACGCTGCACAAAGCAGTTTGGCTTCTAATAGCAAGACTGACTTTAAACAACTGCAACGCTTGACCTAGCATGTGTCGCGTTACGCTGGTCGGAAGCCTTCCTCTTTGTGTTTATTTGAGTGTCGGTACTGCAAAAATATACTTTGCTCGTGAGGAGAGCATCTTCATTCAGTCTGTTAAACGGTTCTAGTTCAACAATCAAAACATGAGGCGTAACGCATCACAGGGATGAAACACTGAGAACCTATTTGTAGTCTTCTATTTTATACAGTAACTTTAAATTATGCAAACATTTGCAAAAAAGTGCCAAGAGTATAATAAAAACAAAACCAGGGTTTTCAACCATGCATCCATCCATTGACCCCTGGAGGTCAGAGGTACATAAACTAGAGAACTTTTTAATGTTCAGTTTTATAACATGTAAATGTACAACAGTGTTTCCTGAAACTATGGCTGAGCGACATGATTTATCTTTTCTTTTTAGCGTCATTATTCTAAACTAAAACTAGAATCATTCATGACATTTTTTTTTTACTCGAAATAAAATAAACAAACTGAAATAAAATAAATAATAAAAACACAGAAACTCATTTGATCAACATTTCTCATTTTTGTTTAGTTTAACTTGAAGAACTAAAATAATTATTACTAATCCTGAAACAAACATTCATAAAACTACTGTATATAGACTTATATATAAAAAAATTAAACACAACAAATTACTTGTGCTGTCAAATTGATTAATCGCATCTAACATTTAAAGTTTGTAAAGATATGTTGGCTATATATATACACACACACACAAACAAACACACACACACACTCATATATATATATATATATACACACACAAACAAACACACACACACTCATATATATATATATATATATATATATACATACACACAGAAACAAACACACATACTCATATATATATATATATATACACACACAAAAACGAACACACACACACACACACACACACTCATATATATATATATATATATATACACACACACACACAAACAAACACACACACACTCATATATATATATATATACACACACAAACAAACACACACACACACTCATATATATATATATATATATATACACACAAACAAACACACACACACACACACTCATATATATATATATATACACACACAAACAAACACACACACACAAACAAACACACACACACTCATACATATATATTGTGTTAGATGCGATTAATTGATTTGACAGCACTACAAAATACTAGTAGTATTACATAGAAACTATATTTTAACTATATTTAATATGAAAATATACAAAACCGTATATCAAGGATAAATATTTCAATTCCACCCAGTGTAAAATGATGTTTTGTTTCCTCTTTAAGAAGATTTTGTCTCCTGCATGTCAAGACTGATGTGTGTTGTTGAGGGACGTGCTGAAATTAACACGAGGCTCGTCCTGCAGTTAGTGTGAGCCCATAATGACGCTGATCATTACAGATGAGAATTCCCTTAAACAGCCTGGGTTTGGATCCGGAATGATCCACTCCATCTCGAGAGCCACCAACCGCCACTGCCGCCAAAAATAACACGGCAGCGCCACTCCAGCCCGCGCCTCACCACAGAAGGGCCCGCCACAAGAGCCGGGATCAAAACACACACAAAAAAGGAAACACAGCATATTGGGGGAAGGAAAAAATTGTTCATATAACTTTACTCGACTTCTTATAAGATACACAGAATCTGCTGATGATTTTGGCTCCTGGTGAAGCCACAAAATCGAATCTACAGACGGGGCCAAGGCTGCAGAGAACGTGTGTGTGTGTGTGTGTGTGTGTGTGTGTGTTTTGAGCTCAATGGAGTTTTGATGAAATAAATTGCCTGCAGTGGTGGTTCATAGTAAAGTCATTCAGCAATGGCAATTACATTAATAATTCAGACGGCAGTGAACAGCTCATCAAATGCTCAGATTAAAGCTTGATAAATGAGATGGTATGGCACTGTTAGTGAAGGAATCATTTATACTAAAGGAGCTCGATGCATAGACATTTTATCAGTTGCTAATGCACACATGCATGATTAAACACATTATACTTACACTTTATTTCGATACTCCACTCTACGTCAACTAACTCCCGTTAGACTAGAATAAGTTGACGTACTTGCAAAGTTACTTATAGTTAGTAGAATGTCTGTTGGGGAGCATCAAAATAAAGTGTTAGCAGATATTAAGCAGACAGTCTACTAATACTCTAATGACTGCTAGTTGACATGAAGTTGCAAAGTTACTTATAGTTTGTGTTAGTAGAATATCTACTAGTAGAGCTTACAAAATGATGGTAAAGAATTATGTTTAATTAAATGTATAATTATTGAATTAATCAGGGTCGATTTTTATTTCTATTTGAGCACCACATTGTAGTAAGATTAAATAATGGCCAACAATAAATGGTTTAGCAGTCATTTTATATGAAGGCAGATCATGTTGAAACACAATGCTGCCCCACTGAGGAGACATGAGAGCTGCACATAAACAGAGAGAAACAGAGAACGAAAGAAACGATAGAAACTTTACTTTAAAACATAATCTATCTAAAATAAACAATTAAAAAATAGATTGTACATTTTCTGAGGAAAATCTGCAGCCTCGTGCAAAAATAACATTATGCAAGTGCGTTGTTGTGATTGGCTAAGATGTTGCTATATTCTTGCTGAAGCGGTTTTAGCGCGTTTCTAAACGGTGTTTGGAGTGTTCTGATTGGTTTTTAGCGTTGCTGTGCGGTTGTTGGGGTGTTCTGATTGGTTTTTAACGTTGCTGTGCGGTTGTTAAGGTTTTCTGATTGGTTTTTAGCGTTGCTATGAGGTTACTATGATGTTGTAGTCGCTCAGTGACTGGTTGTTTACCTTTATTAGTCAAAAAAGTTTCTAGATTATGATCGATGCATTTTCTAATATAGGTGAATGGGATTTTCACACCATTTTTCTTTATCTCCAGCAAGGCAAACATTTAATAGGATGCTTAGGCTTAGGGGTTTAAATCGCTAATTATATGCAGTGTGAGCTCAGCAAACATGATATGCTATTCACAAATTACGTTTGGTTTAGAAATAACTTTGCATCAACAAAATATAAAAACCACTGATTTAATAACATGGGACAGAAGACAGTTTTGTAAACTATACAAAGCTGAGGTTGAATTTTTGTCCTTTAATGAGCAAATAATTGTTTATCCACTAGGTGGAGCCATAGATATGTATTTGGTAACCAGTTGGTATGGTTTATATCAAAAGTGACATAAAAAATAAATGTAAAATTCAATATTTCAGTTCAATATAAATTATGTAATTTTGATTCATTTTATGATAAAATGATAGTGGTAATAAAGATAAAGATCTCTTTGGTTGTTAAGCAATGGATTTTTTTTGTTTGTTTCAAAATTGTGCAGGCCTAACATTAACATTAAAATTGCGATGTAAATGCATTTATGTCAGTTCTGATCAGCACTAATCAGTCTGTGTAAATATACCTAATTGCCACTTTAGAAGCACTTTTGTACCACCTTGCAATTAGTTTCATTATTTAGTAATACAATTATTGTATTGATTTGAATGTGGATCAAAGGAGGATTTGTCTTTATGAGGTTTCCAGAGCACCTCCTGGAGGAATGCAGGAGTCAACAAAGCTTTACAATATTGTCTAAGCATATAATATAAAGGAAATACAGAACATAAAAATAGTAAGGATGCGAGGTTGAATAAAAGAAAGAAACAAGGAAAAGGATTAAGTTGATAAACAAATAAATAAATGTGAATTAATATTATATAATATTAAATATGTTATCGTTATAATTTTCGCGCCATGGGAGGGATTGGCCTACATTTAAACATTGATTTAACACAGCTATTAATCTCTTCGCTTTGACCTCCTATTGGCTGTGTTCCTCCGCGCTGAGACACGTGACTGGACAGTGAGTAGACCGTTGAGCGTCTGTCTGCCTGCGCGTGACGTGATGCACTACTTTCAGTCAACCGCCTAATTTATGTATTACATCGTTTGGAAGATGTGATTGCGAGGGAAAAGAGTGATGTTAAAAGAGGAATAACAGCGAAACGTTTGCGCAGTTGCAGTGATGGTTTAATAACACGCGCTCTGTGGGATATAATCCGCGGTTTAAAGCTCGTTCCTGTGGTCAGCTCGCGCTTGTTTGATGGCGTGCTAGTTTATCTAGTCATTGACTAAATGAATATTCGATATCAGCTCTAGCCCGAGGATATCACACACTAACAAACATGTGTTTGTACTATAGTGTCAGACAGAGTAAATCGGTGTAAACGCGACTGTATTGTGGAGATCAGGGCAGAATGGCACCGTGGTGGATCACGTTCATCGCTTTACTGTGGGGTGAGTCCAACCTGCTCATGTTTAATGTTCATCTGCTCTATAAGTCCACGTCAATCCTCCAATAACAATAAGATCGTTATGGAAATTGCATCTTAACGCGCATTTTTGACATTCACCATGAGGGGAATATTCATTAATGTTCCACGTTAATAATTTAGTACATGAATCTGGTAATTCAGTGTAAGTATCATGGTAAATAAATACTATGCTGTCTAACGTTACCTTGGTATTCCGTGAAGTACTTTAGAGTAGCGTGCAAATACCGCGGTATAAGAATATGGTAATCATTCAGAAGAACGATATTGAATGTTTTTGGTTATGTTTCATAATATGTTATACATATTATGTAATACGTATCATATGGTTCTACCATGTTTTTTGTTTTTATTTACCTTGTTTTTTTTACATGTAAAAATTTGGCAGATGCTTTTATCCGAAGTGACTTGAATTGCATTTAAGTTATTTTTTATCAGTTCATGCATTTCTTAGGAATCGAACCCACAACCTTACATCATTTTTTGGTGTATGTAAATACATTGTGTTATGATATATTAATACACTTTGGTATTATCATCTGATACATAGTTTTTTTGTGTACTACAGGCTGATTTTTTTTTTTTCATTACAGATATTTGAAAGACTTAAAATATGTGTTTTAGACACTTTGTACCGATTGGCCCTGAATTGACACAGGAGCTTAATACAATGTTTTATACAGTTATGTGATCTCTTCATTCCCACTCATCAGTATAATGACGACATCATAATGTACGTATAAGCTGTGCAGGATTTCCACTGGCTCCGGTTGCGCTTTAATTACGTGTCTGATCCGCTTAAAGCTTCTGTTCTCTGGTCATCATTGGAGGGTGGGTGTGTGTGTGTGTGTGTGTGTGTGTGTGGTTACTTCCCATGAGTCACCGAAACTAGACTGACCTGCCAGAAGAGCCTGATGCCAGCCAAAAAACCCTTACAGAAATAACCATAGGCCTAGTTAAAAAAAACCCCCAAAAAACAGTTATAGTTGTCATAACATTAAACCAGACATATATCTTTAAAAGAAATGATTCTGAAGCTTACTAAATTATAATGCGCTTTCCTTTAAATAGTGTATACAAGTACAACAGTAACTAATACTATTGCCATAGTAGTTGTAGTAACGTGACACGTCAAGCGCTGTCATCTGCGTCCTGCAGAGACTAATACTATGGGATTTCGATTTAAACTAGTTTACAGTCAATTTTTGTGATGGGAAACCTGTCAACTCCTGTCTTGGTTATTCAGGTTGTGGTTAAACAGCACAGGTGACATCATACTTCTGTCAACACTCAACCGCATTACAATAATAGTTTATCTGATGCAGTTTACATATCCGAGTGAGTCACACGGTGAGCTGATAAACTGTGGCAATAGTTTTGCATTAGATTCAGAAGTTTACCTCCATGTCAAATCCAAAATCACATCTAAAATTCCCTTTTTATTTTATTATTTAAAAGTAATGATTTCAAATAAACAAATTATTTTTGTTAAAGAAAAAAAGATTAGCGAAGAAATGCTTTAGATGTAATTTAACCGTGTAAAGCTTTACATGAAATAATAGTTCGAAAAATCTAATACAAAAATATATATTTTTAAATCTAAAATAAAGCAAAAATATATACAATTAGCTGCAGATGCTGATATTTATGTGGACAAAAAGTAAGATGATGCTTGTAATGTAAATCACTGAGATCTTTATAACTTGCATGAAAATCATATAAATATAAATATCTGCCAATAATGTCTTAGTAAGATAATGCTTAGTTTATGATCAAAGCTCTGTAGTTTTAAAACATATAATGCAATACAATGATGATTGAGAGATGAACAATTTAACCTTTCTAAAAAGCCTGATGATCATATTTGATACTCAAGTAATAACATGGATAATCAAAAATACCAAAGTCTCTTCAGTCCAATTAAAATGTTAATAATATCATTATCAAAGTTATTCTTATGTTTACTTGATAAAAATCAGTAAAGATTTCAGATCCAAGAGACACATTACTAATGCTCAAGCTGAAAAGTGGATGTTTGTACAATTAAACTAAAAGACTTTTACTTGCTAAAACAGCCTAAACTGTCAATCAGAGACAGAAGGACTGGAGGAGATTGACAGGTTCATCAGATCATGTTCATCATTTAGAAGACATAGAAATTCATGCATCAGAAGGTTTTTCGAGTTCAGTCTGGTTTAGTTCCTTTAGCAGAATGAGGAGGTGTGCAAATAACCTCAGGTCTGCATAGGAAAAAGAGTTCAGTCGTGACATCAGAGGCTGTAAAACATGGGCGTAGTCTGGCAGAATGGGATTACTGTTCGTTATGTAGACCCTTTTATTCAGAGACGCATTACAACACACACACGGAGGGCGTGGGAACCAAACAGAGCGGGCGTGATTCATGAATAAACAATACTAACTCCCGGGTCTGAATATGGGTCGATAGGAGTGCCGAGACCACGTTAGCTGATTATTAATGAGATGCTGAGTAAATCAGTGAATATATCTATATCACACAGTAGCATTTCTTTAAATTATCCCGAATCAGCCAGCATGTATTTGACATCACTAGGCGCGTTTCCATTACAGATTTGCGGCAAACTTTTGCGATTTTTAATTTTTTATTTTTTTTTCCTTTTTTTTTTCTAAATGACGACAAAAAATTTCCATTAACTGATGTTATGCGACTAAAACTTCATTTTTCTTCTCGCGATAAGTAAAATCATTCCAAAAACCATGGTAACGGACGCTGGTATGTTTATGTACTAGGGGTGGGCGGTATGACCAAAATTCGGTTTCACGGTATGACTAATTTTATTTCACGGTAACGATATATTTCACGATATAGTTATTTGTAGTTGTTCTCGAAAAATCGACAAAAAAGGCTTTGTATAATAAATAAACCCAAAAACTTTAGAAATGAAAAGTACTTCACTTTGTTTGAATTTTCTTTTTCTTTTATTTGGTAAATTATTTATTTGGTAAACTATTTTTAATTATAATATAGCAAACAAAACACTCTCATCAACTTTTAGATGAACTTCCCCCAACTTATTGATATTAAATACAACTCATAGGTGCAATTCAACTTTAAATAAAGTGTTGCTGAATAATTTTTCAATCTCATGTTATTGCTTTACTTCATCAATCAGTTTATAATATCTGAATATTTTATATTGAACTGAATAGATAAATACTAGTTATGTTTAAATGGTTTCCCTGTACATTTTTGCCATGTCTGCTTTTAAAGGGCTTGTTTTGTTCTTTTTGTGATATCTGGCAACCCGTCACCTAAGGCTTTAACCAAGAGATGTTCAGAAGCGTCAAGTTCATAAGTGACTAGGAGAACAGCAGTATGAAAACTGAACAGCAGCTACTGTTAGTGTTGACTAAGTAAGTTAGTGTAAATTACACACCTTGTAACTGCGCCATTATTTTACATAGCTCGGTGAACACCGACACACCGCGCTCCCTCTCAGTGCGTGTGCACGCGCACGTCTTTTGCATCAGTAAAATGCGATCGGTTAATTTGAGTGACAAGTTGTAATCACGCATTGAATCGAAGCAAGATTTTATCAGCTGTTTCAGTGGCCAATTGTTTGGGGTTAGAAATATATAACTCGCGCTGCATATTTAGTCATTTTGCCTCAGATTGATACAGGATTACACATTCGCAGGTTGTTCATTACCACGGCAACCGCTCTCGTGTCATACTGAATGCGAGTTTCATGTTTAAAAAGTAACTATACATAAGAGACAGAAAGATGATAACTATACATTATTTAAGGTTATTTCTATTCGTTACGATATTGATATATGAACTGTTCTGTTGTTGTCAAGTAGCTTCATGCTTTCCCCGTTGCGATCGTGTACGTTACTCCTCTAAACTGCAGCCTACGGGTGCCGCACTGCTCTAGTTGACTGCTGCGCCTTTCCCCCCCAAAAAATATCACTTTAACAACAACCCTTTAGAAAACGTAATTCCTTTGTGGATCCTCTTGATCTGCTTTCTCCATGTTTCTTTGACAAATCTCAGTGTCTCAGTCTCTCGCACGCTGCATGTGAGTTAACCACGCCCACTTATTTACATGTCGCGGTATCACGGAATGAAAAAATCTGTTACGGTTGACATTTTCTACCGCGGTAACGATATATACCGCCCAGCCCTATTATGTACTATATCCCAGCCACTGCACTAGCCATTATTATTAATCGAAGGAGATGTATGTGTGTTTTCCAAGCAATAATGGTAAGGAACGACCCTTATTATACTTGTGAGCGGCACATATGAGGTGTTTCTGGGTGTTTCTCCCTCATATCTGCTTTGAGGTCTTGATTGTGGCATTTATTTGAGGTTTAGAATCCATTATTCCTGTAATTATTTTGTCTTTTATGAGTTTAATAAAGAGCTCTGTCTCGTATTCTGTCCAAACACACCGCGTCATCTACGTCAGGTGACCTGTAAATGCACAAACACTGTTTCCATTGCAGTTTTGTGAAATATTTATTTTTCGAGTTGCCTGAAAAACCACCTCATGCGAGCGGAAAATCTTTTTTGTGATAAATGGGAGTTCTTGCGAAATTGATGTGTTTCCATTGGCCGTATTTTCAATTCGCAATTTCAATTTGCACAATTTGAAGGGTAATGTAAACGCAGCTACTGTCATGCAGTGTTATTTTATTATTGTATACTATACATTGTATACTAATACTACTATTATTGTAGTATTAGTAACACTTTATTTTGATGCTCCACCAACAGATATTCTAACTGACTATAAGTAACTTTGCAATTACATACTAGAGATCGACCGATAATCGGTTTTACCGATATTTGACCCGATATTTTAAGTATTTTCCCATAATCATTCTGATTATTTAAAAAAGAAGTGTTAAATATAAAAAGTGTTAAATATAACAGTTTGTTTAATTCAGTGCTGTTGTTATAATTGTCAAAAACAGAAATAAACCAGTAAATAAATATCGGTTATCGGGCACATAAACGCGCAAATAATTGGTATCGGTAATAAAAAAATCAATATCGGTCGTTCTCTACTATACTTACTCTACTAACCAGAGCTCTAACCTAACAGTCTACTAATAGTCTCATGCAGCTTTAAGTTAATTTATTTCAAGTAAAACATTTTTTAAATGGTTTTAGTTAATTATTATAACCCTGTTGTCATGGTGCCCCTCATTTAATTGGGAATATTGTGCAGTGGGTCTGTCATTAGGGGCTTTCGCACCGGAGGAACCTTTTCATAGTTCCTAGAACTATTGGCGGAAGTTCCCGGATTTCAGCGTGTTCGCACCGCAGGAACTAGGAACGATTTTAGTTCTAGGAACTCCTTTTGGAGGAACTAATTTAGCTCCTACTTCAGAGTCGGTCTAAACCAGCACTATAGGAACTACAGTTATGTTAGTGTTCGCTGATTGGCTGAACGCACGCGAAACACCAGCACCCGCCATTTAAAAAAAAGGCTGTGTAAACGCACGGATTATAGTCTATATATTTACCTCACAAATTAATTCTACGAACATGTAAAACAGTGATAGATGGACCTCTTATCCTTAACGCTGAGGAGAAAATCCAACGCCACTTTGAAGAGACCAAGAGAAACATGATTATGTGTTTCTGCTCCGCAACACTGGAAATCAACCACACGGCAAACGCTAATAACTTTTCATTACTGTCTACTCTCTATGTATAACAGTTCTATCCAATAACGTATTAGATAGGACTGTTAGACAGAGTGTAAACTAATGAACACGGAGAATGTGAGCACTGTTTATATGCTCAATCGTTATCCGCGCCGTCAAAATAAAAGTCCCAACAACAAGTACGGCTTGCGTCACTTCAGAGTTCCTACTGGCGGTGCGAATGCAACCAGGAAAACGTACCTTGGGGAACCATTAGTTCTCGGGAACCACCCTGGTGGCTTGTTCCTATAACTGAGTTCCTGGAACTATCCGGTGCGAAACCCCCTATTTTCTGACCTCATTCAGAAAACTGCTTTGCATGTATTGATCCTGGTGGTTAAAGGGTTAATTCACCCAAAAATGAAAGTTATGTCAGTACTTACTCTCCCTCATGTTGTTCCAACCCTGTAAGACTGTCGTTCATCTTCTGAACACAAATTAAGATATTTTTGATGAAATCTGAGAGCTGTCTCGCTCCTCAATAGGCTTCTAGGTAATCGAGATCTGCCTTCCCAGAAAAGTTAGTAAAGTCATCGTTAAAATAGTCCAAGTGACTACATTGGCTCAACCTTAAGTTTATCAAGCGATGAGAATACTTTTTGTGCGCAAAAACAAACAAAAATAATGACTTTATTCAACTATTAATTTTCTCTTGTGTGGGCCTGTGAGCAGTGTTGCCAGATGTACGATAATTATCGTATTTGTACGATAATTTTGACCTCTGTACGATGTACGATCAATAATGGAAAAAATCCTATAATGTACGATCATTTCAGACCTATGTGACACTTCAAATGATGGTCGTTGTAATCATAGGGTTTCTCATTGATCTAGCTGTGGATTCTACGTCTACCGGGGGAAGAACTTGTAGAGAGAGGGAGCGAGAGACCTTGCGTGTGTGTGCTAGTGTGCCTCACGAAGCACATGTAAGGACCCAACCAATTAATTGTAAGAACCGAACCCCCCCCCCCCCCCCCCCGTTGGAGATTTCTTGACTGTTTTGAGCTTCTGGTACGATACTTGGACATTTCCAATCTGGCAACACTGCCTGTGAGTGAGTTCACGTAGTGTAACGCTTCTGGGTTGTACGTCAGAACGTAGGCTCACTATTGGTCGACGCTGGTCATGTGTGTGATGCGTGTGATGCTGGCCAATAGTGAGCCTACGTTCTGACGTACAAGTTGAGCCACTGTAGTCACTTTTCAATAAGTTTCAATAAGAGAGAAGCCTATGGAGGAGGGAGACAGCCCTCAGATTTAATCAAAAATATCTTAATTTGTGTTCCGAAGATGAACGAAAGTCTTATTTACACTTATTTACTTCTTGTCTCTGTTTCTTTCGGTTGTGTGTTAGAGTTGCAGTGGTGTGTGTGCCGTGAGGTCACTCTTCCCGCCGGTCCGCTGTACCGGGTCGCCGGATTCTCGCTGTCTCTGCCCTGCACAGTTTCGGGATACGAAGGCCCTCGGACACAGGACTTCGAGTGGTACCTGTACCGGGAGGACGCTGGGGGTCGGCAGATCGCCGTGGTGTCCACGCGAGACGTTGGGTTTCCGTACGCGCCGTTCCAGGGTCGTGTGCAGGCGGGCGAGGTTCGGGTCGAGAGGGACTCGGGCGATAAAGCCAGACTGATAATCCAGAGGCTTCGTCCAGATGATCAGGGCCGTTACGAGTGTTACACGCCCAGCACTGACACGCGCTTCCTGGGGAACTACAGTTCATCAGTGGAAGTCAAAGGTAGGTGGTGTATCAGGGGCAGGTCAAAAATATGACATGAAAACATTCCAGTTTCACTTTATTTAGCCGGTCTGGAAGGCGTGCTGTCTAACGCTAACCAATCAGACCTCAGGAAATGCCCCAAATACAGCAATAACCAATCAGACCTCAGGAATCGCCCAAAATACAGCAATAACCAATCAGAAAAAAAGAGAAATATTTGTTTTAAAGTCAGTACGATCATCATTATCATGATCGATCGTCACTGTCACGAACAAGTACTCGATCTGTTTTTTTTTTACTGTATTTTTGATCAAATAAATGCAGCCTTGGTGAGCAGTAGAGACTCTTTAAAAAAAAATACATTTCCAAACTTTAACAGGTACTGTATATTAAACATGAAATTAAGAAATCTGTTTCTTATTTCTGCAGTCATTCCAGATACGCTGCTGATAACACACTCGCGGATTCTGAGCGGCCAGCCTGTAACTGAAGGCACGGAGCTTCAGCTCACATGCGCAGCTTCCGTCCAATCGGATCAGCACACTCATGTTTCCGTCACGTTCGGCGTGCGAAGCAGCGGGGGGGCGGAGTCACTGGGCCACAACCTGAGGGAAATAATCGCCATCGACCGCGAGCTGCGCGTGACTCCGGGCCACAGCGGCGGATACGGGAAGAGATACAGAGACGGAGAGATCGCTCTGGAAAAGCGTAAAGGGGACGGAGCCAGGGATCTGTACGTGATGAAGATGAGCGCTCTCGCCCCGGGGGATTCTGGGTCGTATTTCTGCGAGGCAGTGCAGTGGATCAGAGATCCGGATGGCAAATGGGAACGCATCGCGCAGAGGACCATGGAGCTCGGGAATCTCACCGTTCAACCACTTGGTTAGTAGCAACCTCTCTTATTTAAGCTATTCGTTTATGTAAAACTTCTTAAAGTCCCCCTGGAGTCACTGATTTTATCTCTGAAAACTCACCAAAATGACATATTTAAAAGTTTTTTCCTTTAAAAAAAAATCTTCATGCCTTAAAATATCTTGAATGTAACTCGACACCCTTGCCTCATTTAGTATACGCGGTTCATTGAATATGCAAATGAGCCCCGCCTCCACTCACTCACTCAGCTCAGAGATCCACTGGTTGACGATCACACGTTGATCTGATTGGTTACAAGGTAGTTTGTGACGTCAGAAACACCAGCGATTTCAAAGCGTGTGTTTGAGACTGTCTTTGGTTCACTGCAGTTTTAAGGAGAAAATACTCAGCAATGGTGTCGACTTATGAATTTACACATGGTTTGTCTTAAAGCATATTAAAAACACCACATAGACACATAAACTACATTAAAAGCTTGGTTTTCACCACAGGGGGACTTTAACTTAACTTACATTTGCAATGCCATGCTTTTGCCTGTAGTTTCTTGCCTTAATGGCCCAAAAGAAATAATTTTCTTGGACGTATTTCCTATTGAAACAGGAATCTGAGGCTGGTCATATTGAAGAAGGGTAAATGCTTTCATGTTAATGAACCGCTGTTTATATCGACTGAGAGGCGTTTTAAAGTTCACCGGGTGTGTGTGATTGATTGAGACGCTGTCGGATACGAAGCATCTGCTGGCTTTGGCACGGGCGTCTGCTCTCGCTCATCTTAAAGTGTAAACATCTCATGACTGTACAAAAGCTGCTTTGGATGTTTGCTTACTGTAGCGACTAGATCACAGAAAATCTCTTGGGTTTATTTTCTGTACTTTGGATGTGTGTCAAACTTTTGGATATGTGCAGTGCAAATGCGGGCTGATTTAATCTCCTATAAAAACCCTTGACATCCTTGGAAACTACATTATGGTGCCGCATTAATGGGTAACACTTCATTTTACAGTGTCATTGTTACATATGTTACATGTAGTTACTATAGTAATAACTATAAATTAAGCATAATTACATGCAACTAACCCTAATCCTAACCCTACAGTACATGTAGTTACTCAATATTACTCAGTACTTAAATGTATAATTACACTGTAATAATGACACCTTAAAGTGAAGTGTAACCCATTAATGTTAATAACCTTAGAAATAATAATTAGTGTGGGTTAGCAGGGCTGGGAATTGAACTGAAAATCAAAATCATTCTCGATTCGTTATCAATCCTTATGGATATATATCAGGTACAGTACATGTACATTTTTCTTAAGGTATTTCATTTATGTATTATGTGACCTATCAGTTACACTTATCAGTTATGGCATACACACTGATATGCTGATAACTCCCAATAATCATTTTATCAAATTAACCAGTTGTCCAGTCTTATGAACCACTTCTTCTTCAGCTGCACGAAATAAAAAAGATTTTTATAATTTATTCATATTATCTGTCATGCTGTTGGCCATATGCCATAGCAGCAGACCATATTACGATTCATTGATTGTTAATTTAAACGACGATCGATCATGGGAATTTGTAAAAATTTACATCACTAGAAAGAAGAATGTCATATACACCTAGGATGACTCAAGGGTGAGTAAATCATGGGCTAATTTTTGGGTGAACTATCCCTTTAAGAACGCGCATGTATATGCGCTAGTGAGAAAGTGCTGCGGTTGTTGCTGTGAATTTAATAACCAGCTTGTGTGATTGTGTTTCCCGTTTAGTGGACACTCTGAGCGTGCGCTCGGTTCCAGATGGTGACGTGTCTCTGCAGCCCGGCGCTCCTCTCAGCCTCACCTGTCAGGTAGGTTTGCTACGATAGTCGGTGTTGACGGTGTTATCAGTGTTCAGAAGCAAAGTAATGAAATGTAAAATCGCAGATTTAAGCGAATTTGTCATTGTACTCTTTTGTTGTTGTGTTTTTCATTAAGAATAATAGGCTAATGAACTCACCATTCAAACAATCCGCCCCTGAATTGGCGCTAATTTAAAAGCGAAACTAAAATGCGCACACGTGTATTCATATGGTGCGTGTCCACGGGCGCGGAGCGAGCAGAACAGAGCGAGTGTTTTCAGTTCATTCCTATGGTAGGATTTAATTGAAAATGCTCGCTCTGCTCCGCACAATTATGAATGCCCGTGTGGACGTGCGCATTTTAGTTTCACTTTCAAATTAGAGATTTATAAGCCCCTGCCGGTGATACTGGTATTATCGGTGTTGTCACATTTCGATTAACCGGTGGGAAAATATCTTATATACTGTCAGGTGACCGGCGTGGGCGCGTGGAACCGCTCGGCGCTGCTGGTTCAGTGGATGCGGCGCGGGCCGACGGGTGGCGTGGAGGTGGAGGTGTCTCGCGTGGGACCCGACGGCGTGGTCACATGGGGCGATGATGTCAGCAGAGCGGGGGGCGGCAGTATGGAGAAGGAGGCTGATGGGAAGTTTTCTCTGCGCCTGTTCTCCGTTCATCCCGCTGATGCCGGACTCTACCGTTGCGCCGTGAGCGTCTACGCCGGGAGACTAACGCCGGGACCGTCGAGTCCCGCAACGATAACGCAGAGATCAGAGTGGGTCACTGTTAGCCTGAAGACTGACGGTGGGTGTTTATGTGCATGGTTTTAAAAAAAAAATTTTTTTTAATTTGTGAGTGAAGTCATAAAAATTAGGTATCGGTTCAATTCGTTTTCTTGAGTCATTTTGAACTTTTCACTTCAGTAAATCAGATCATTTGCATCATCACTTAGGAATTACTTTTTTTATATATATATATAAAAAAATTTTGTTATTGAAATCTATAGAAGTTTGTTTCCGCCATTTTATCTCACAATTGCGAGTTTACATCTTGCAATTCTGACTTTATTTCTCAGAATTGCAAGATATAGTTAGAATTGCGTGATATAAACTCACAATTGCAAGTTATAAAGTCCAATTCTAAGGGAAACATTTTTTTTTGTCTCAGAATTGTATTAAATCACACAATTCTGAATTTATAACACAATTGCAACTTTATATCATGCAATTCTGACTTTATATCTCCCAATTGCGTGTTATAAAGTCAGGAAAAGTATTTATTTCCTTAGAATTGGACTTTAGAATTAGCAATTGCGAGTTTATATCTCACAATTCTGACTTTATAACAGAATTTCAACTTTATTTCAAGCAATTCTGTGATTTAAAAAGTCAGAATTGTGAGATGAAAAAGTCGCAATTACCTTTTTTATTTTTTATTCTGTGGCAGAAACAAGCTTCCATAGAAATGCATATAAAGGAAATTATTATTATTATTAACTGTTATTCCTTGTGTTCAATTGAAAAGCAGTGTGGAAAAACATCCCTTCATTATTTGTAACTAGACATTTGCTGTATTTGACTTGCATCAATATTGATATATACACTATTGTTCAAAAGTTGGAGGTTTTTAAATAAATTAATACTTTTATTCAGAAAGGACACATTAATTTGATCAAAAGTGACAGTAAAGACATTTATAATGTTAAAAAAGATTCTATTTCAAATAAATGCTTTTAAAATTTATATTGAAAGAATCCTGAAGAATAAATATGAACTGTTTTCAACACTGATAATAATCGTTCATGTTTCTTGAGCATCAAATCATCATATTAGAGGGATTTCTGAAGGATCATGTGACACTGAAGACTGGAGTAATGATGCTGAAAATTCAGCTTTGATCACAGAAATAAATTTCATTTCACAATATATTCACATAGAAAACAGAATCATAATAATATATTTTTTTAAATACAGTATTTTTGATCAAATAAATGCAGCCTTGGTGAGCCGATACTAATATCTATCGATTCATAATACTAAAAAAAATGCGAAAAAAAGATAAATATTTTTTTACTTTTGACTTTAGGCTGACTTATGACCCAGACTTATTTTCATGAGCTTCACCGTACGGCGTGCTGAGAGTTTATCATGCTGTGTTTGTGTGTTTATGCACCGGTTCAGATGTGCGTGTGTCTGCCAGCGTCGATCTTCCTCGTCGCCCGCTCCTGAGACGCGGCAGTACGATCACGATGCTCTGCAACGTCTCTGTGGAAACTAGCGCTTCTTCACAAGTGGAGGTGCAGTGGCTCCAGAAGCCCAAGGAACCGGCGAGGAAAGACGTCACGTTTTCTGAAGACGCCACAGCACAACTCATAGCGACCCTGAGCTACGACGGGCTCACACGCATCTACAGCAACGCTAGCGATCTGAGCGTCGACCGCGTGTCTGCAACGAGCTACAGGCTAAGAATCTTCTCGGCCCGTGAAGAGGATCAGGGACACTATCAGTGTCAAGCCGAGGTTTGGTTGCAGGATCCGCGCGGCGGATGGTATAATACAGGAGCGAGAGCAGAGTCCGAGACCGTACACCTGTACCTGTACGCTCGAGGTGAGTTTGATCTGTTGGTCAAATCTGTTTCAATACTAGTGTGGATGTGCATTTTAGGGCTGGGTATTGACACAAATTTCACAATTCGATTCGATTTCGATTCACAAGCTTGCAATTCGATTAGATTTCGATTCCGATTAGATTCAGTATTGATTGTTTTGGATATCAGTTACAACACATGGCAAATTTTCTCAAGGAAAACAAATCTCTTAACTAATGTTGTAAACTATGGGAGTCAGTGGTAGCCTATAGGCTTCATTAGCCTACTATCATATTGAAGGTAAAAATTAACTGATTTGTATACAAACACTTAAATTACACTTCTTCTTTTTTTTTTAAATATAAAATATAAACATTTAAATGGTGGCTGTCATAAAAACCTGCCAGATTTATTCAAACAAGCATTAAAAATGATAATGAATGTAATATGGTGCATATATTTAGCAGAATGCTCCTCTCTAGAGTTAATTCTTCTCGCTGACTGACGAGTTTATGGTCACTGGATATGGTTTTTCTGAGGTAAATGTGACGTTACATGACATTGTTTACAAGCTGTTTTAATGACGTCTTTCCACGATTGAAACACTGACTGGGCGATTCCATGTCACATGATACGGATTTCGATAAGTTGTTCTCCAACTTTTAACACACTTTCAGAAGCTCACTCATGTTTATCTCGCGCAGTAACTGGTGTTATTAATGCGGAAGAGAAGATCATGTGCTTCTCTAGAGCTGAGCCAGAGCGATCTCACGCCACAGCGACAAAACGGCATTTATGTTTTTGAATTTCGTAAGAAAATGGACGTAATTTAAAATCTGAGACTTTGTTTCATATCAATAGTAACAAAGCACAAAGATTATTGTGATTTATTGGATGGGATGCGCTACAATGTTCCATTCATTCATCAACTGAGAACAGGATGACTAAGCGATTCTTGGGATTTAATCGATATCGGTTCGTAAAAATGAGAATCGATTAAAATCGAGAAATCAATATTTTTTTACCCAGCCCTAATATATATAAATTTTTCCATAAATTCATTACAACAATTGTGGTGATTGTTGTACTAAAAACCTATAAATGTGCAAGTTACTCATATTGTGCTGCAGCTATCGATTATTTTCGAGTAATCGAGTGTTCTACCGATTATTCCATCGATTAATCGAGTAATCGGATAAAAAAATTTGTGGTAATAAAAATAATTGACCAACAGCCTTTAAAATAACTTAAAATACAAATGCAGTCAAACCCAAATTTACACAGACACCTTCAACATTTCTCACATTATCACAGTTTATTCACTATAGTTTAGAAAATGGTAATAAAATATGAGCAGAACTCAGTTGATATTTGACTGGTTTTGTCCGTCCTTCTGTTAGACTGTCTCACACATGATTTATGTTGAATATCTGTCAGCTGTTAAATTTAACTACACAATTAGATTATACCAGTTTAGCTCAACCAATCACCATTGCATTAGCATAATGTTTTTTTTTCCACAAAGCACAACACTTTAATCATTTAAATGCAAACAGATTACATGTTCTTGTCATATTTTATTACCATTTTCAAAACTAATTCTCGTCTGTGAATCGTGCCACTTGATTACTCGACACTGGTAAATCGCAATCGAGGATTTTGTAAAATGGAGTACTCGACTTCAATCTTTGGAACCGTGACAGTGCTAGTGTGCTTGCATGATCTGCTGAATTGAAAGACTGATTATTGATGTGTTTTTCTCCCCAGTTGCTGATCTTCTGCTCATTCCCCTCGTGGTTGGCGTGTCGTCGGCACTGTTCGTGGGCGTATTGATCATTGCAACGGTGACGTGTTGCTTCATGAAGAGACTGGCTAGACAGCGCTCTCGCATAAGGAAGTAGGAAGTATGAGACTTTCGTGGAAAATCTGTGAAAACATTCAACAAAGACTTGATTGGAGCAAAGAAAAACTGGTTTAAGGTGTTTCGGCAGACTTGACGTAATGTGCACTCACGATTGAAATGCTGAAAATGTACTGGATGCTCATTTTGTATTAATCCATATGTGGATGGGAACAGTTGCATATACACAAATGCATGTAGATTCACTTCAAGCTGTGACATTGTGTTCTGCACTGTTTCTATTCGCTGAAAGGACGTCACATGGTGGATATAAACCACTCGCTCGGTTTAAACTAGAGCCTGAATGCAGTTGCGTTTCGGAGAACTAGCAGAACCACTAATAATAAACCCACTGAAATCACTCACTGTTTTTACAGTGCTATAAAATGTGCTCATAATTCAGTGTTTTCTGTTAGATACTTAAAATACTTCTTATGGCATGCCATAGTTTTTCACCGTTTCACTTTTTGTATTCAAAAAGTGTATGAAATACACTGAATATCCTGAGCAGTTCCAGTCAAACGGGAGCGAACTCCTGCCAAATGCACGTTTGTTTCACAGTAATGTGTTCTTAAAGTTAGTTAATTCTTCTGTTCTACATTGTGAATGGTGAATTTTACAAAATTAAGAAATGTCCAGGTCATATTTGACAATTATAATTATATTTTCGGTCATATTTTTTTATTTTTGAATTTTTTTGTGCACAGTTTGCAACATATTTTTTATGGAAATTAAACAAATATAAAACAAATTAAAATAAATTTACAACCAAATGCCAAATTTTCAATTCTGTAATTCATCTGGGTTTGTTTACACATTCTAATTGTGTGTGTGTGTGTGTGTGTATATATATATATATATATATATGTATGTATATGTGTGTGTATACATGTATACGTATATCAATTTTTCCATAAATTCAATACAAACAATTGTACTTAGAAAATATAAAATAATATAATTTTGGAATTAAAAAATAGAATGTATTTTGTATTTTTTTGGCATTACAGTAATAAAAATTGTGGGTGAAAAGAACGTTTAAATAATGTGAAGAAACTCTTAAAAAATGTGCAGAAAATCTTCAAAAAACATTTTCTTGGCATTTTTGTGAAATTCACCTGAATAGAAGAAATAAATGAGTAATAACAAGGGCCCAATAAGATATGAGGAGTTTAGAGCGGCAGTTTATCCTGTTTACCTAAAAGGCTACAAAAATCAAATAACCACTTAGAGAATTTATTAAAACAAAACCACTTCACCTTATAAAGACCCGAGCGGAGAGAAGCTCTGGAGACGAGGCTCTCCTCACACACTGATAAATGAACTCGTCGAGTCTCTACTTGAAATGCTGTTCAGGCTGTGTTTAGGAGTAACATTTCCAAATGCACTTACAGGACCAAAGTGAGACCAGGACCAAATCGTGTGCATTTGAAAATCCTCCTAATGTTAAACCGTTGTCCGGCATCGCTATAATTCGACTGTTTGGTGCATCTGGGTCATTCTACAATAACAGGTGCCTTTCGTGTCCCAATGAAATCAAGTGTTGAAGTTTGTGTTTCCAGGCTAAAATATTGTAAGTGAACTCTGCCTAGGATCAGCATATGTCTCAATATCTTTTAGAAAACTATCTAAAATAGTCAAACCTGTGACTGTAATCAATTTTACACAGTAAATATTTTTGAAAAATGTATGTTTTTAGAAATATGACCCACTCACCCTGTTTTAAAGGCATCGTTATAGAAGGACTCATTTGTTAAAATAGCACTGACTGTTTGTTTTCTTTGTCTTTTGAAGGAATGGATAATAGGAGTGTTATTACAGATGCATATTGTCTTCATTTTCTCCATGCATTCACCAAAATATTGGGTTCATAACCTGCAGACGGTAGGTTTGATAGACGGATGAGAGATGTGTGTTATGGTTGTGATGTCGGTCTCTGGGATTGGACGAATGTGAAAGCCACATTAACATCAGGGATTCTGTGTTTCTCTGCTTATTTACAGCGTTCAGTCGCTGAAATCTGACTTATCCTCTTACGTCACGTGACCAAACGCTGAATGACAGAATATTCTCTGGATATTAATCCTCTTGTTTACGGGCTGAAGCGTCTCGTGTCATGCTGACTTGATGCAGTTGTCCTGTTTCAGACAGAAGCCATCTTGTTCTCGTTCCTCAGTTGTGCTGTTTTATGATTTCAGTTGCAGCATTTACACGCCGTGATGAACCGTGCGTGAACTGTGTTGTCGATCCTGACCATCAAGACCATGTCAAAACACGTTGAACGATGTTTGTTTGAATTTGGCTCAAAGTTGTAGGATGAGATTAAATGTTTTTTTGGTAACACTTTACAATAAGGTTTATTAATTAACTACATTAGCTAACATGAGCTAATAATGAACTGCACGAATACAGCATTTATTAATCTTTGTTAATGTTAATTTAAACATTTACTAAAACTTTATTAAAATCGTGTTAACGCTAGTTAATGCACTGTGAACTAACAATGAACAGCTGTATTTTTATTAACTAACGTTAACAAATACAGTAACAAATGTATTGCTCATGGCTAGTTAATACATTAACTAATGAACCTTATTGTAAATTAGCTGGAAACGATCATGCTGAAACACCATCATTCGATGACTTACCTTTTTATATGCATTGCATAATATACAGTAATGCTGATGTCTTGGTTTTGAAGCTGTAACTGTGTTTTCTTGCACTGCGTTTTGTGAGATTGTGTAGTCGGTGGTTTCAGTGTCTGCTTCTACTTTGTGTTTGATGGTGCTCGAGGTTCCTCAATAAAACATGCCCTGATAAGAGATGTCACATTATTGTTTTTGCACACAGTTATGAACTTGTATAAGTTGCATGCAATCCAGTGCCAGAGTGTGTTTTGCACTCTTAATATTTGCATAGTATTCCAATGCAATCTCTCCATAACAACTGCTAAAGTCAAACAGGGAATTTTTTTTAATTTGCTTAAACTGTTTATTTCTAAATGAGCTTCTGAAATTGTCATGTCTCAAAAAAAAAAAACATTCCTCACTTCTTCCGCATGCAAAATATACAGAAAAAGACAAATGCTTATCTTGTTCCCCCTTCACTCTCTTTATCTGTATTCTTGCTTCTGCATTACTCTGGTTTACTCTAAAAACTGACTCAGTATCACAAGTTTTTTGCTTACATGCGATAAATTCTGTGATGTTCCTCATTTATCAGTTGCTTTGTATAAAAGCTTCCGTTAAGTGACACTTTACACTAATGTCTCTGGTAGTTTCTTTTGTGCTGTGTTAGACCCGACTGAAGTAGAAGCTTGTTTAGTTCCTCTAAAATAGTTAAAACTAAATCCGTTCCCAGTTCCACACGCCAAAATAAAGCAGGTATTTTCCCATTAGTTCTAGGAACTATGAAGCGGTTCCTCCTGTGCGAAAGCCCCTATTGTTAGTTAATAAGTGATGTTTACTAATGGACCTTATTGTAAAGTTACCAATGTTTGTCTGTTTAATTAAATGTTGCAGCAGTTGCTGCTCGATTATGACAAATTCATAATTGTCGATTATTCCCTTTAAATTGTAATTGCGATTATTAATTAATATTATCACAATTTACATTGAATGATGTTTTGAATAGCTTTATACCAGTGGTTCTCTACTCATGTGGCCATGGGACCCACAATTTCGGAATATATATATATATATATACACTACTGGTCAAAAGTTTTAGGTCGGTAAGATTTATGTTTTTAAAAGAAGTATCTTCTGCTCACCAAGGCTGCATTTATTTGATTAAAAACAATTAAAAAAAACAGTATTATTGTGAAATATTATGACAATTTAAAATGACTGTTTTCTATTTTAATATATTTTAAAGTGTAATTTATTCTTGTGATCAAAGCTGAATTTTCAGCATCATTACTCCAGTCTTCAGTGTCACATGATCCTTCAGAAATCATTCTAATATGATGATTTGATGCTCAAAAAAAACATTCATTATTATTTTCAATGTGTGTGCAATTTTTTTTCCAAAATTCTTTGATGAATAGAAAGTTCAAAAGAACAGCATTTATTTAAAATAGAATATTTTCTAACATTATAAATGTCTTTACTGTCACTTTTGATCAGTTTAACTCATCCTTGATGAATAAAAGTATTGATTTATTTTATTTATTTCCCCCAAAAATAAAATTAAAATTCTTACTGACCCCAAACTTTTGAACGGTAGAGTTTACTAAGTTACAATTAAACTGTTTAATGTTACAAAAGCTTTAGATTTCAGATAAATGCTGTTCTATTGAACTTTCTATTCATCATAGCATCATGAAATAAAAATGTAAATAACTGTTTTCAACACTGATAATAATAATGAATGTTTCTTGATCATCAAATCATCATATTAGAATGATTTGTGAAGGATCATGTGACACTGAAGACTGGAGTAATGATGCTGAAAATTCAGCTTTGATCACAGGAATAAATTACACTTTACTATATATTCACATAGAAAACAGCTGATTTACATTGTCATAATATTTCACAATATTACTGTTTTTGTTTGTATTTTTAATCAAATAATGCAGCCTTGGTGAGCAGAAGAGACTTCTTTTAAAAACATTAAAAATCTTACCGATCTAAATTTTTTGACCAGTTGTGTGTGTGTGTGTGTGTGTGTGTGTGTGTGTGTATGTATGTATGTATAAAGCCTATTATAATAAATTTGTTTACACACAAATTGTTGACACACACACAAGTACTGTCTCCCTTTACTTAACATACACATAAATGGTAAGAATGACTAATACTGCTAAATAAACAGTAGGCCTTCGAGGTTAAGCTATTAAATAACAGTCCTAAACTAGTTTTTGTTAATAGAATGTTGGTATGAGCCGCCAGTCATTTAAAAATGTACAAAAATAACACAAAGTGAAAATAGTGGCATTTTGGGGTTATGAAAACAAGTGGTGATACACAACACTAACAAGAACTGTTAATGAAACATGGAAACTGCTCCTGATGAACAGAAAAACATCAGACTAACGTGATTTATTGGCATTTTACTTTTATTTCGTGACTTACTAATTTACGATTGAACAGATTTTTGTATTTTCAGAATACAATATAAATTCAGAATTTAAAATAAGTTGCATTTACTATGTTCCATAAGCTTAAACAGTACAATTTTTAATAGTTTAAAAGAAAAGTTTGTTTATAAATGTGCATTATTACATTAATTAAAATATATACACACTCATCGCATTTACAGAGAGGCTGATGTGCTTCATTAAGCATGAAATGTGAAAGTATGTTATGTAACATATTTCATAATGTGTCATGCCTTGATCCCTCACAAAGCACATGGTCATTAACTGAAGTAAATATTGACGCTGATGAAGTCGCTGTGATGTTTGTACTGATGTCACTGGTAATGACACGTCCATGATCGTGGCGTCACTAGCTCCCAGAAGCTTGTCTGTTTTGAGAAAATGCAAACATAAACTATGAACATACTGTTAAATATGATTCATGGCATTGCTGTACTCTGAAGAGAGCGCAAACACAACATCTACACATTTCTATTTGCAGCGTTGTAGCCAATCACAGTGAAGCCTGTTGAGCGCATTATAGCAGTGTCCAATCCTACAGTCTATGGTCCAATCAGAGTTTTCTTTTTCGTGAAACGTTTCATTATAACTATCGAAGTGTTAGTGATAATCAAAGCACTGGATGGTAGAAAAAAAATATATATATCGTGTTTTTGTTTATTTTATTACTCACTGGCAATGCAAGAAATGCTTGCTTTTAAAGGGACTGTTCAGTCAAAAATTTATATTATCTTATAATTTGCTCATCTTTGTGTTGTTTCAAACCCTGTTGACTTGCATAGAAATGGTGATTTACTCAAAGTGACCCTGCAGTGCCACCAAGTGGATGTTTCATTTTTTTAAATTACTATTTGTACCGTTCTACACACTTTTTTTTTTTGACACCTTTATTCTGCTATCTCTTGTTATTTCATAACTTTACATTCCTCTCTGCTTTTTGTTGTTCTTTATTTGTGAGCTGTCTTACACCATCTGTCAGTATGCTCTTCAGTTGGCTTTGCTGGACTTGTAACCTAATCCTGGACAGAACTTAATCTTCACAGTCTTTGAGCGACATCTGCACTGTGAGCCTTTGTGATCAAACAGTGATCCGTTAATCAGAGCACAAGTGTGAGTGTTTTTGTGCGTTTGGGAGCTTTGGCCGTGTGCAGTGCTTAAAGATGGTCTGGGAATCCTGCTGTGATACGGTGAAGTGGGTTCTGGTGTATGGATGCTTATTTCTGCCATGGAATAAAAAAGGTAATTGACCTTTTTAACACAAAAAAGTTGGTTACTTAATTTTTTTATCAAAAAAGCAGAATTTCAGGATGTGAACTCTACACCGAGGAAAAAGTCGAAAAAAGTCAATTTAAATTCAGTATTACGAGAAAATAAGTTTGAATTGCGAGATGTAAATTCAGTATTACGAGAAAAAGTCAGAATTGCGAGATGTAAATTCAGTATACGAGAAAAAAAGTCAGAATTGCGAGATGTAAATTCAGTATACCGAGAAAAAAGTCAGAATTGCGAGATGTAAATTCAGTATTACGAGACAAAAAAGTCAGAATTGCGAGATGTAAATTCAGTATACGAGAAAAAAAGTCAGAATTGCGAGATGTAAATTCAGTATACCGAGAAAAAAGTCAGAATTGCGAGATGTAAATTCAGTATTACGAGACAAAAAAGTCAGAATTGCGAGATGTCAATTCAGTATTACGAGAAAAAAAAGTCAGAATTGCAAGATGTAAATTCAGTATTACGAGAAAAAAAGTCAGAATTGCAAGATGTAAATTCAGTATACCGAGAAAAAAGTCAGAATTGCGAGATGTAAATTCAGTATTACGAGACAAAAAAGTCAGAATTGCGAGATGTAAATTCAGTATTACGAGACAAAAAAGTCAGAATTGCAAGATGTAAATTCAGTATTACGAGAAAAAAAGTCAGAATTGCAAGATGTAAATTCAGTATACCGAGAAAAAAGTCAGAATTGCGAGATGTAAATTCAGTATTACGAGACAAAAAAGTCAGAATTGCGAGATGTAAATTCAGTATTACGAGAAAAAAAGTCAGAATTGCAAGATGTAAATTCAGTATACCGAGAAAAAAGTCAGAATTGCGAGATGTAAATTCAGTATTACGAGACAAAAAAGTCAGAATTGCGAGATGTAAATTCAGTATTACGAGAAAAAAAGTCAGAATTGCAAGATGTAAATTCAGTATACCGAGAAAAAAGTCAGAATTGCGAGATGTAAATTCAGTATTACGAGACAAAAAAGTCAGAATTGCGAGATGTAAATTCAGTATACGAGAAAAAAAGTCAGAATTGCGAGATGTAAATTCAGTATACCGAGAAAAAAGTCAGAATTGCGAGATGTAAATTCAGTATTACGAGACAAAAAAGTCAGAATTGCGAGATGTAAATTCAGTATTACGAGACAAAAAAGTCAGAATTGCGAGATGTAAATTCAGTATTACAAGAAAAAAAGTCAGAATTGCAAGATGTAAATTCAGTATACCGAGAAAAAAGTCAGAATTGCGAGATGTAAATTCAGTATTACGAGACAAAAAAGTCAGAATTGCAAGATGTAAATTCAGTATTACGAGAAAAAAAAGTCCGAATTGCAAGATGTAAATTCAGTATACCGAGAAAAAGTCAGAATTGCGAGATGTAAATCAGTATTACGAGACAAAAAAGTCAGAATTGCGAGATGTAAATTCAGTATTACGAGAAAAAAATGTCAGAATTGCGAGATGTAAATTCAGTATTACGAGAAAAAAAGTCAGAATTGCGAGATGTAAAATTCAGTATACCGAGAAAAAAAGTCAGAATTGCGAGATGTAAATTCAGTATACCGAGAAAAAAAGTCAGAATTGCGAGATGTAAATTCAGTATACCGAGAAAAAAGTCAGAATTGCGAGATGTAAATTCAGTATTACGAGACAAAAAAGTCAGAATTGCGAGATGTAAATTCAGTATTACGAGAAAAAGAAGTCAGAATTGCAAGATGTAAATTCAGTATTACGAGAAAAAAGTCAGAATTGCGAGATGTAAATTCAGTATTATGAGAAAAAAAGTCAGAATTGCGAGATGTAAATTCAGTATTACAAGAAAAAAGTCAGAATTGCGAGATGTAAATTCAGTACTACGAGAAAAAATGTCAGAATTGCGAGATGTAAATTCAGTATACCGAGAAAAAAGTCAGAATTGCGAGATGTAAATTCAGTATACCGAGAAAAAAGTCAGAATTGCGAGATGTAAATTCAGTATTACGAGACAAATCAGAATTGTGAGATGTAAATTCAGTATTAACGAGACAAAAAATCAGAATTGTGAGATGTAAATTCAGAATTGAGTAAAAAAGTTGCGATTATCTTTTTGGTTGTTTGTTTATTTGGTGGCGTAAGCAGTGTTCCCCGCTGATGAGTCCTCACCCCAGTGCGCGGGCAGTGGATCTGCGCGTACCACTCCAGACAGTACAGACACACGTGGATGCCCTGACCGATGAACAGACACACCCACATGATGATGTTCCACACCGGGCTCTTCCGGGTGTCGTTCATGGCGAAGTTAAACACCACTGGAAAGGTACACACACAAAAATCACCACATTTCTGCCTGCTCTTTAACTCTTTAACTTGTATGTATTTATTTAATTATTTTACGGATGAGGAAATCCTAGAATGCTCTGATATCAGTCAAAACCAAAAATTATTAAAGCACCAGATATCATTTTTTATATTTTTTTACTAGTGTGTGCAGGACACTATAGTTCATTTATGTAAGTGAGGAGAGCAAAATAAAGTAAACTGTGACATATTATACCCAATAATTCTTCATACAGTGACTACCAGTAACATTTATACAAATTTGGGACCAAATATTACTCAGACACTTTGAGCTGATCATGGTTTGCTGAAGTGTGTTTGTCTTTAATTGCTAATGCTCTTTTTACACACAGACTGAACAAAATGAAGCATTGCTTGGTGATTGGTTGAGCTAAACTGGTATTATCTAATTGTGTAGTTAAATTTAACAGCTGACAGATATTCAACATAATTCATGTGTGAGACAGTCTAACAGAAGGACGGACAAAACCAGTCAAATATCAACTGAGTTCTGCTCATATTTTATTACCATTTTCTAAACTATAGCGAATAAACTGTGATAATGTGAGAAATGTTGAAGGTGTCTGAATTAATTTTGGTTTGACTGTAAGTGCAGCAAAAAACATACAATACATAAAAATAGTTGGTAACACTTTACAATAATTAATAATTACCTTATTGTAAAGTATTACCAATTAGTTAAACTACCGTTCTTACCACCGATACCCGCGAATGTGCAGAACATCACCGGGTAGAAGAACCCGAAGCCCATCGTGAAGGCGTATTCATGAACGAATGCAGAAACGGCAAACACACACAGTGTGGCCATCGAGCGGAGTTTATAACCCGACAGCTGAGGAGATCAAGACAGACTCAAGGTCAGAATCATTCAAACATGACACGTATGAGATTCAGGAGTGTTCGTTCTCACCCGGAGGAAGTCTCTGTAGCCGTAATAATAAAGCCAGTCGTGTACGACGATGTTCCATGTGCGGTAATAATTGGCAAAAGAAGTGGAGTTCCACCAGTCCTGATGAAAGAGAGACGAGACTCTAAACCTGTGAACCTGCACTAGTTAATAACAACAAGCATTTATTACATTATTCAGCTTAAAGTCCCCCTGCGGTGAAAATCCAGCTTTTAATGTTGTTTATGTGTCTATGTGGTGTTTTTCTGCTTTAAGACAAACAATGTGTACATTCATAAATCGACACCATTGCTGAGTATTTTCTCCTTAAAAAATAATACAATATTTATGCAGTTGTGATATTGACATCGCCAATTCTACTTAATTTATAAACATTTAAAATGCTACATTTTTACATTTAAAACTGATTTTAAAAATAAAAAAAGATAATAAAATAACATAAAAAAGAAAATAATAGTAATAGTAATTTAATAGTAATTTTCAGATTTCAGATTAATAGTAATTTAATCTAATGTTTTATGGGCATCGGAAGCTTTAGTTGATTCCTTTTATATAATGAACAAAATAAAAACAACAGTCAATTCTTGCATATGACATTTGTAAATAAAATAAAATGTTTCTGCTGTGAAACTTCAAAATGTATAAAAATATAGAATTATAAATGTTTACATTTAAAATTGATAAATTAAAATGAAAGAAACAAACAAAAAAGTTGTTCAAAAAAATATATAAACTAAATGCAAACATTAATAAACACTAAAAACTCATCTGTTTAAAGTCCCCCTGCGGTGTAAATCCAGCTTTTAATGTAGTTTATGTGTCTATGTGGTGTTTTTAATATTCTTTAATTCTCCTTAAAACTGCAGTGAACCAAAGACAGTCTCAAACACACGCTTTGAAATCGCTGGTGTTTCTGACGTCACAAACTACCTTGTAACCAATCAGATCAACGTGTGATCGTCAACCAGTGGATCTCTGAGCTGAGTGAGTGAGTGGAGGCGGGGCTCATTTGCATATTCATAGAACCGCATATACTAAATGAGGCACGGGTGTCAAGTTACATTCAAGATACTTGAATATTAGCATGAATATCAAGGCATGAATATATTTTTTCAAGGAAAAAACGTTTAAATATGTAATTTTGGTGATCAAAGATGAGTTTTAAGGGATAAAATGATTGACTACAGGGGGACTTAAACGTTAGTTAATAAAAATCAGATCAGATCCATTAAATATTAAGACACAACTTTTGATTTTAATAATGTGTTAGTAAATGTGGAAATTGCTTTATGATTTTTCATTGTTCATGTGAACTAATGTATTTAACAAATAGAACCTTATTGTAAAGTGTTTACAACTTTTCTATATGTTTATATATAGAAAATAGTTTACTTTAAGCTAATGAGAGATCACTTACTTTGTAAAACATCCGGTCAGCGAAGCGCAGCATCTCAGCGAAGGCGTTGAGCCAACAGTGCAGGAACGCGTAGAAGCCCAACATTAATATGAGCATCCCTGAACACAACAGCGAGTCTCAGATCACACACACTGCCTGAATAAACCATACATAAACCGTTTGTCTTTATATTAACTAATATAGGCTGCGCATTCTTGTGACATCATCTGAAATTGAAAGTCGTTTCGGATGTGAACTGTTGCAGTCTGATTAAAGTTCATGAATAGTTTGTACTGGTGAATCAGATCAGAAATATTAAGACAGTGAAGTTTTATTTCATGTCGAATTTGAGCAAAGACATAGTGTGTGTGTGTGTGTGTGTGTGTACGGAGCCCCTAAAGGGACGTGGTGGTGGAAAAAAATTTAGGATGGGAGAATTATTATTTTTTTTAATCTTTTGTGTTCCCACGCAAAACCTGTTGTGAGCTCGGACACACACTTCCTGTTTAATGTCCCGCTGGCAGTGTTTCAGAGCACCGCACGTTAATGGAGCGTTTCATAGTGTTTGAACTTGGACTGGATAAAGGAATGCGGTCAGTGCTTAACTCAGTGCGGTCAGTGCTTAACTCAGTGCGGTCAGTGCTTAACTCAGTGCGGTCAGTGCTTAACTCAGTGCGGTCAGTGCTTAACTCAGTGCGGTCAGTGCTTAACTCAGTGCGGTCAGTGCTTAACTCAGTGCGGTCAGTGCATAACTCAGTGCGGTCAGTGCTTAACTCAGTGCGGTCAGTGCTTAACTCAATGCGGTCAGTGCTTAACTCAGTGCGGTCAGTGCTTAACTCAATGCGGTCAGTGCTTAACTCAGTGCGGTCAGTGCTTAACTCAGTGCGGTCAGTGCATAACTCAAAGCGGTCAGTGCTTAACTCAATGCGGTCAGTGCTTAACTCAGTGCGGTCAGTGCTTAACTCAGTGCGGTCAGTGCTTAACTCAATGCGGTCAGTGCTTAACTCAGTGCGGTCAGTGCTTAACTCAGTGCGGTCAGTGCTTAACTCAATGCGGTCAGTGCTTAACTCAATGCGGTCAGTGCTTAACTCAGTGCGGTCAGTGCTTAACTCAGTGCGGTCAGTGCTTAACTCAGTGCGGTCAGTGCATAACTCAAAGCGGTCAGTGCTTAACTCAATGCGGTCAGTGCTTAACTCAGTGCGGTCAGTGCATAACTCAAAGCGGTCAGTGCATAACTCAGTGCGGTCAGTGCTTAACTCAATGCGGTCAGTGCTTAACTCAGTGCGGTCAGTGCTTAACTCAGTGCGGTCAGTGCTTAACTCAGTGCGGTCAGTGCTTAACTCAGTGCGGTCAGTGCTTAACTCAATGCGGTCAGTGCTTAACTCAGTGCGGTCAGTGCTTAACTCAGTGCGGTCAGTGCTTAACTCAGTGCGGTCAGTGCTTAACTCAATGCGGTCAGTGCTTAACTCAATGCGGTCAGTGCTTAACTCAATGCGGTCAGTGCTTAACTCAGTGCGGTCAGTGCTTAACTCAATGCGGTCAGTGCTTAACTCAATGCGGTCAGTGCTTAACTCAATGCGGTCAGTGCTTAACTCAGTGCGGTCAGTGCTTAACTCAGTGCGGTCAGTGCATAACTCAAAGCGGTCAGTGCTTAACTCAATGCGGTCAGTGCTTAACTCAGTGCGGTCAGTGCTTAACTCAGTGCGGTCAGTGCTTAACTCAGTGCGGTCAGTGCTTAACTCAATGCGGTCAGTGCTTAACTCAATGCGGTCAGTGCTTAACTCAATGCGGTCAGTGCTTAACTCAGTGCGGTCAGTGCTTAACTCAGTGCGGTCAGTGCTTAACTCAGTGCGGTCAGTGCATAACTCAAAGCGGTCAGTGCTTAACTCAAAGCGGTCAGTGCTTAACTCAGTGCGGTCAGTGCTTAACTCAATGCGGTCAGTGCTTAACTCAATGCGGTCAGTGCTTAACTCAATGCGGTCAGTGCTTAACTCAATGCGGTCAGTGCTTAACTCAGTGCGGTCAGTGCTTAACTCAGTGCGGTCAGTGCTTAACTCAATGCGGTCAGTGCTTAACTCAAGGAGTTCAGTGAAGCTGGCAATATTCACATAGGCTCTTCGAACTTCCCGGATCAATATTCTTGAGCTAAACGTTGTTAAAACACAAACGACTGAGATGCTTATGACCCTCCCTATTAACAGACTATTAATTAACAGTCATTTACCCAAAGTAGTAACTGTTGGTTATAGTGTGTGTGTGTGTGTGTGTGTGTACCTGGGAAGGCTGCATAGAACAGCATCAGGATGAATGTGTGTGTGTGTGTGTGTGTGTGTGTGTGTGTGTGTGTACCTGGAAAGGCTGCGTGGAACAGCATCAGGATGAGTGTGTGTGTGTGTGTGTGTACCTGGAAAGGCTGTGTGGAACAGCATCAGGATGAGTGTGTGTGTGTGTGTGTGTGTGTACCTGGAAAGGCTGTGTGGAACAGCATCAGGATGAGTGTGTGTGTGTGTGTGTGTACCTGGAAAGGCTGCGTGGAACAGCATCAGGATGAGTGTGTGTGTGTGTGTGTGTACCTGGAAAGGCTGTGTGGAACAGCATCAGGATGAGTGTGTGTGTGTGTGTGTGTGTGTGTGTGTGTGTGTACCTGGGAAGGCGGCGTGGAACAGCATCAGGATGAGTGAGTGAGTGTGTGTGTGTGTGTGTGTGTACCTGGGAAGGCGGCGTGGAACAGCATCAGGATGAATGTGTGTGTGTGTGTGTGTGTGTGTGTGTGTGTGTGTGTGTGTGTGTGTACCTGGGAAGGCGGCGTGGAACAGCATCAGGATGAGTGAGTGTGTGTGTGTGTGTGTGTGTGTGTACCTGGGAAGGCGGCGTGGAACAGCATCAGTGTGTGTGTGTGTGTGTGTGTGTGTGTGTGTGTGTGTGTATACCTGGGAAGGCGGCGTGGAACAGCATCAGTGTGTGTGTGTGTGTACCTGGGAAGGCGGCGTGGAACAGCATCAGTGTGTGTGTGTGTGTGTGTGTGTGTGTGTGTGTGTGTGTGTGTGTGTGTGTGTGTGTGTGTGTGTGTGTGTGTGTGTGTGTGTGTGTGTGTGTGTACCTGGGAAGGCGGCGTGGAACAGCATCAGTGTGTGTGAGTGTGTGTGTGTGTGTGTGTGTGTGTGTGTACCTGGGAAGGCGGCGTGGAACAGCATCAGTGTGTGTGTGTGTGTGTGTGTGTGTGTGTGTACCTGGGAAGGCGGCGTGGAACAGCATCAGTGTGTGTGAGTGTGTGTGTGTGTGTGTGTGTGTGTGTGTACCTGGGAAGGCGGTGTGGAACAGCATCAGTGTGTGTGAGTGTGTGTGTGTGTGTGTGTGTGTGTGTGTGTGTGTGTGTGTGTGTGTGTGTGTGTGTGTGTGTGTGTGTACCTGGGAAGGCGGCGTGGAACAGCATCAGGATGAGTGAGCGTGTGTGTGTGTGTGTGTGAGTGTGTGTGTGTACTTGGGAAGGCGGCGTGGAACAGCATCAGGATGAGTGAGCGTGTGTATTTGAGTGTGTGTGTGTGTGTGTGTGTGTGTGTGTGTGTGTGTGTGTGTGTGTGTGTGTGTGTGTGTGTGTGTACCTGGGAAGGCGGCGTGGAACAGCATCAGGATGAGTGAGCGTGAGCTGAACGGCTGGTGGCTGTTGTTCCGGAACACTGGGATGCACAAGCGCACCAGTATGAAGTACAGGTAGAAGAGACTGGCCAAGATCTGAGACAGAGGAACACGAGCGTCACCAACTCTCATGGTGAGACTGACACTGTGTGTGTGTGTGAACACTAACACACTAACACTGCTCTACAACCAGTTCGTACTGTGGGGTTCGTAGGGGTTCGTACTGTGCCATCATTTTCATGACGGAAAATAAAAATAATTTGGAGTGAAATGTGTTTGTTAAATATACTCTAATGTCCTTTTTTAATTTATTTATATTTTATTATATTTTTATATTATTTGTTAAATATACTCTAATGTCCTTTTTTAATTTATTTATATTTTTTTATATTTGTATATTATTTGTTAAATATACTCTAATGTTCTTTTTAAATTGTATTTATATTTTATAATATTTTTATATTATTTGTTAAATATACTCTAATGTTCTTTTTAAATTGTATTTATATTTTATAATATTTTTATATTATTTGTTAAATATACTCTAATGTCCTTTTTTAATTTATTTATATTTTTTTATATTTTTATATTATTTGTTAAATATACTCTAATGTCCTTTTTTAAATGTATTAAAATTGTATTATATTTGTATATTATTTGTTAAATATACTCTAATGTCCTTTTTTAAATGTATTAAAATTTTATTATATTTGTATATTATTTGTTAAATATACTCTAATGTTCTTTTTAAATTGTATTTATATTTTATAATATTTTTATATTATTTGTTAAATATACTCTAATGTTCTTTTTAAATTGTATTTATATTTTATAATATTTTTATATTATTTGTTAAATATACTCTAATGTTCTTTTTAAATTGTATTTATATTTTATAATATTTTTATATTATTTGTTAAATATACTCTAATGTTCTTTTAAAATTTATTTATATTTTATTATATTTTTATATTATTTGTTAAATATACTCTAATGTCCTTTTTAAATTGTATTTATATTTTATTATATTTTTATATTATTTGTTAAATATACTCTAATGTCCTTTTAAATTGTATTTATATTTTATAATATTTTTATATTATTTGTTAAATATACTCTAATGTTCTTTTTAAATTGTATTTATATTTTATTATATTTTTATATTATTTGTTAAATATACTCTAATGTTCTTTTTAAATTGTATTTATATTTTATTATATTTTTATATTATTTGTTAAATATACTCTAATGTTCTTTTAAATTGTATTTATATTTTATTATATTTTTATATTATTTGTTAAATATACTCTAATGTTCTTTTTAAATTGTATTTATATTTTATTATATTTTTATATTATTTGTTAAATATACTCTAATGTTCTTTTTAAATTGTATTTATATTTTATAATATTTTTATATTATTTGTTAAATATACTCTAATGTTCTTTTAAATTGTATTTATATTTTATAATATTTTTATATTATTTGTTAAATATACTCTAATGTTCTTTTTAAATTGTATTTATATTTTATTATATTTTTATATTATTTGTTAAATATACTCTAATGTCCTTTTTAAATTATATTTATATTTTATTATATTTTTATATTATTTGTTAAATATACTCTAATGTCCTTTTTACAATTTTATTTATATTTTTCTATTATTTATTTATTTATCTATTTATAAATGGACAATCAAACACCTGATAATACTGGCAGACGGAGTATAAGATCGTCTGCAGACCTTTTTTAATTTGATTTATTATATTTATTTATATGTTGGTCTTGACGCCTACATCAGCTGAGAGAGTGCTTTCATTTATGTGTTAAATATATAAAGTTTTTTTTTTTAATCGTCAAGTATAGTTGTAAGTACAGATCATGTCAATTTAATTTGTGCCATTTAAAAAAATATGTTGTTGATTTTCATCACTGTATAAAAGTAATAAGAATTGAGGGGTGTAATTATCAAGAAAATAATGTCACAGTTCAAAACATTGAACTTTTTACCTTTTTCTTTTCTTTATGCAAAATACAATTTCTCATTTTTGATTTTAATGTTTGGTTTGTTTTAGACGTGTTAGAGTGAGCGGTTAGTCAATCCCACCCTCAGGAAGTTCATGCCGACGTACTTCCACCTGATGGACGGGTTTCTGAAGGGAACAACAAACAGTGAGGATATTGATTTGTAAGTGTGTAATACAGTTGTGTGGCTCAACAAGAGGAGCTTACCGCGGATACACCTCCCGGTAGATCAGAGTCGGGCAAAACAAGAAGTACAGATAACTGGAGAGTGACGGATATCGCTGAGATTTATCTGTGGAGAAACAGACGTGAAGATCAGACTTAAACACATACAGTCTAACCAACATTTACTCAGACATTTCTCACATTATCACAGTTTATTCGCTATAGTTTAGAAAATGGTATTAAAATATGAGCAGAACTCAGTTGATATTTGACTGGTTTTGTCCGTCCTTCTGTTAGACTGTCTCACACATGAATTATGTTGAATATCTGTCAGCTGTTAAATTTAACTACACAATTAGATAATACCAGTTTAGCTCAACCAATCACCAAGCAATGCTTCATTGTGTTCAGTCTGTGTGTAAAAAGAGCATTAGCAATTAAAGACAAAACACTTCAGCAAAACATGATCAGCTCAAAGTGTCTGAGTAATATTTGGTCCCAAATTTGTACAAATGTTACTGGTAGTCACTGTATGAAGAATTATTTGGTGTAATATGTCACAGTTTACTTTATTTTGCTCTCCTCACTTACATTAATGAGCTATATTGTCCTGCACACACTAGCAGAAGTGATATCTGGTGTCTCTTTAACACTCTTACCCTTCTGTGTGGTGTTTTTGAGGACGGCTGGTACGGTTTCACGGATAAACGAGTAGCTCTTCATCACTAATCTGATCTGTGGAGTAAAAGCAGGAGTTAGTCGGACTGTATCTGCCCAGTTGTGTCCATTAGGCCACTGACCCCTAACCTCTGACCCCTGACCCCTGACCCACTATTTGAGCACATCTGCTTTGATATGCATGATATGATGCCAATAATTTAGTATTTATTTAATTTGGCGAAGGGCAGCAGACTTTGGACCCTGAACCTCAAATGAACATTGGCACACACACCACTGGGCATTGCTTCGGGTCCGGCACACTATTAATAAAACCCAGTTCATTAAACATTAATTTAACAAATGTTTTATCTTCATAGTATTAGATGTAATGAAGATAATGATAATCATTAAACGATATATATATATATATTTTTCTTTTTTTTTCTATTATTTTTCTATTGTCTATTATTTCTATTTATTAATCATTAAATTAAATATGTATTGTATTTCTGATTATACATCTCATTTAATTATATAGATTATAAAAATATATTATATAAATAATGATTGTCATTAAATTATATATTATTATTAAAACCTAGTTTGTTAGCCATTCATTTATTAAACTTCATAGTATTTGATGTAATGATGTATTATTATATTATATTATATTATATTATATTATATCATGTTATATTATTATAAATAATATTATATTATATTATTATAAATAATTTTATATTAAATAATGATAATCACTAAACTATATATATATATATAGTTTAGTGATTATCATTATTTAATATAAAAGTATTTATAATAATATGATATAATATAATATTATTTATAATAATATAACATGATTAATATTAAAATATTATTTTTATTTAATAATCATTCAATTATATATGCAATATATTCTGATTATACATCTCATTTAATGATCCTGTAGATTATATACAAAAAATATATTATATATTTTATAAATGATTGTCATTAAATTATATATTTATAGTCTATTTATTTGATTAAACATTAAAGTATATTATGTAACTTATTTTTGATTATATACCTAATTATCAGATATCATTTAATTATCATGTAGATTATATATTAAAATATATTATATATCAAATAATTACATATCATTTATTATATTTAATTTATATTTAATTTATTTATTATAAAAATGTAAACATTACACATAAAAAATCATTAAATTATTATATATATATAACTAAATTGATAATTGATTAAATTACATGCATGTGCATTTAAATATATTACATATGCATGTAATGTAGTAATAATAAAGTAGATTAAGTAAAGCCTGTCGATTGTATATTCCCAGTACCTGTTCTAATATGATGATGAATCGTGATGCGGGCGGCAGCTGATAATGCAGAACGACACACACAGGGAATATTCCCAGCATGCTCGTCTGCGCAGCACACAGCGTGAGCGCACACACACATGTCCTCCAGCGGCTCCTGAGGGCCCGTTCGCCCCAGACCCGCAGAATGTGGTACGGCCCGAGCAGAGTGTAGCTCAACATGAGCATCCAGGCCCAGACCACTGTCCCCAACTGACCAAACGCGTAATAGAACAGATCAAAGTCCAGAACCAGCCTGAAAGATACACACACACTCACTGTCAGGCTCTCTCTCACACACACACACACTCTCACACACACACACACACACACACACACACACACACACTCACCTGCCCTGGTCGATGTAGTCCACTGCTAAAGTGCTCATGATGAACAGGAACAGAGCTGCGATGAACATGTGGTAGATGGTCCTGATGTGACTGATCTCAAATAACTCACTGGAGAGAGAGGAACACTTCTTTTGTGCCATTTTTGGTTAAAATATTATTAATAATAATAATAAATATAGCTGAAGCCCCGAAGGGGAAGCAACAGCAGTGCAGAGCCAGAAGAGCAAAAACAGAATGAAAATTTTTTTAAAACACGACACGCTTTCACTTCGCTTCCGAGGTTCAGTAGTTACATTTTGCATATAAATGCAACGAATAACAAATAAATGCTATATTTAACAAGTTCAGATTCTATTATTCTCAGAACGACACCATGAACAGATGCACCTCTTCTGGCCACAGTATCTCCTGCGATCTGGGCATGTGCCACAGGATTTGGACCCATGACCAGAAATGTTGTGCCGATATGTCAGATCATTTAAAATATGCAATTTATGACAAAATTCAAAATGGCCGACCGATGGTTTATCCTCGGATCATATCTTCTGATTGGGCGTGAGACGAGGAATCTATAGACACCAAGGTCACTATTTTCTGACAAACTGTTCAAATATGATATGATGCCAATAATTTAGTATTTGTTTAATTTGGCGAAGGGCAGCAGACTTTGGACCCTGAACCTCAAATGAACATTGGCACACACACCACTGGGCATCGCTTCGGGTCCGGCACACTATTATTAAAACCCAGTTCGTTAACCATTAATTTAACAAACGTTTTATCTTCATAGTAGCCTATTTGATGTAATGAAGATAATGATAATCATTAAACTATATATATATATATATATATATATATATATATATATATATACAGTGAGGAAAATAAGTATTTGAACACCCTGCTATTTTGCAAGTTCTCCCACTTAGAAATCATGGAGTGGTCTGAAATTGTCATCGTAGGTGCATGTCCACTGTGAGAGACATCCAGAAATCACAATGTATGATTTTTTTAACTATTTATTTGTATGATACAGCTGCAAATAAGTATTTGAACACCTGAGAAAATCAATGTTAATATTTAGTACAGTAGCCTTTGTTTGCAATTACAGAGGTCAAACGTTTCCTGTAGTTTTTCACCAGGTTGAACTGGTGGTGGCGCTATAGAGTTGGTCTTAGAGACCCCAAAGTCGGTCTTATTACTGTTCATTACCATCACTACAAGTGTGCCAATTTTCATCACTTTCCTACTTGCGGTTCATAGGGCTGCCATAGACTCTCATTGTGGAGGAAGAATAATAAAGTAAACTGATGACAATTACAGTTTTTTTCAGACTTTGTGACATTGTCAAGAACATCTAAAACAAGTTTTAATATTTTTATGAAATTGTTTACGAAGTCGTGACCTTTCACCTTTGGCATTTAGGATGTTTTGCAGTTTTAAATTGTCAAATTATTTGTTTATTACTAGGCTGTCAGTCTTGTGGGTGGTTGCTAGGGCGTTGCTAGGGTGGTTAAGGATTTTCGATTATCGATTCATAAACGTCAGTAATAATACTTACTCCAGCAGTGAGCATCTGGCTATAAACACCTTCCCCTCCTCCAGTTTGTGCCTGGAAATCAAAGTATATGTGCAGAAACACTTTTATTCAAGCATGTGACTCCTTCTGCATTGGCAGGATGTGACATCACAGAAACTCTCACCTGTTATTGGTGCTTTCCGTCTTGTCGGTGTGTGTTTGTGTGTGTGTGGACAGAGACTGCAGTGAGTCAGTGAGCGCTCGCTCCAACACTTCATTCAGACGAGACTGAACATGTCTGATCACGGCCTCCTTCATCCTCTGAGCAGAAAATACAGTTTCATATGATCAGTCTCAGACCAGCTGAGTCCAGCTATCATGTTGTTGGGTTGTTCTAAAAATTATAATTTTTTTAGTTTAAATTATAGGCAAAAATCACCATGGTCTATAAATACTGCAATATGCAATACTAAAAAAAAATTTGCAAATATATTTAGATATATAATATATAAAATATATTTAGAATTTATATATATATATATATATATATATATATATATATATATATATATATATATATATATATATATATATAAAAGGATTGAAAATCTATTTTCTTAAAATAACCACTGGGATTTTATTTATTCTAGTGCTGTCAAATCGATTCTAAAATTAAAGTTTGTGTTTACATAATATATGTATATATGTGTGTATTTTTGGATTTTGATATTTTCATTAAATCTCAAATACAAAAATGCTCATATATTACTATAATTGTTGTAATAAAACAATGTGATTGGTATTTGATGCCTTTAATTTCAGCACGCACACACACACACACACACACACACACACACACACACACACACACACACACACACACACACACACACACACACAACAAAATACATTTTCTTTCTTTCTGTTCTTGGCAGGATCATGTTGTTTTCGGCAGTGAAGTGTCTTACCTCCATGTCTTGGTTTCTCTGTGTCATCTCTCTCATTCGCGTGTGATTCTCATCTACACACACACACACACACACACACACACACACACACACACACACACACACACACACACACACACACACACACACACACACACACACACACACACACACAGTACAGCAGTGCTTTCCATTGGTTAATGCATAATAATATAATAGTGCTTTCCATTGGTTAATGTATAATAATATAACAGTGCTTTCCATTGGTTAATGTATAATAATATAATAGTGCTTTACATTGGTTAATGTATAATAATATAATAGTGCTTTACATTGGTTAATGTATAATAATTTAACAGTGCATTGGTTAATGTATAATAATATAATAGTGCTTTACATTGGTTAATGCATAATATAATAGTGCTTTACATTGGTTAATGTATAATAATATAATAGTGCTTTACATTGGTTAATGTATAATAATTTAACAGTGCATTGGTTAATGTATAATAATATAATAGTGTTTACATTGGTTAATGCATAATGTAATAGTGCTTTACATTGGTTAATGTATAATAATATAATAGTGCTTTACATTGGTTAATGTATAATAATATAACAGTGCTTTACATTGGTTAATGTATAATAATATAATAGTGCTTTACATTGGTTAATGTATAATAATATAATAGTGTTTACATTGGTTAATGTATAGTAATATAATAGTGCTTTACATTGGTTAATGTATAATAATATAATAGTGCTTTACATTGGTTAATGTATAATAATATAATAGTGCTTTACATTGGTTAATGTATAATAATATAATAGTGTTTACATTGGTTAATGTATAGTAATATAACAGTGCTTTACATTGGTTAATGTATAATAATAATATAATAGTGCTTTACATTGGTTAATGTATAATAATATAACAGTGCATTGGTTAATGTATAATAATGTAACAGTGCTTTACATTGGTTAATGTATAATAATTTAACAGTGCATTGGTTAATGTATAATAATATAATAGTGCTTTACATTGGTTAATGCATAATATAATAGTGCTTTACATTGGTTAATGTATAATAATATAACAGTGCTTTACATTGGTTAATGTATAATATAATAGTGCTTTACATTGGTTAATGCATAATATAATAGTGCTTTACATTGGTTAATGCATAATATAATAGTGCTTTACATTGGTTAATGCATAATATAATAGTGCTTTACATTGGTTAATGCATAATATAATAGTACTTTACATTGGTTAATGTATAATAATATAATAGCGCTTTACATTGGTTAATGTATAATAATATAATAGTGCTTTACATTGGTTAATGTATAATAATATAATAGTGCTTTACATTGGTTAATGCATAATATAATAGTGCTTTACATTGGTTAATGCAAACATGTACAACGTTTGTCAGCAGTGTGAACTCACGCTGTGTGATCGAGCCGTTCTCCATGTGTGTGGCTCCTCGGCCTCGAGTGTTTCTGGTGTCATGTGTTGACATGACACTTTAATCGATCAGAGTCCTGATGAAATGTCTAGGAGAGACCAATGTTTTATATTTAGATGCATGAAAAACATGATGATGGTTGCAGATGTTTCAGTGGAGATGAACAAGCTCATGATGATTCGTTCTAATGCATCATCTGACCTTTTGAACCCTGCTGAAACATGTTGACCTGAAGTTACCTGTGCTATAGTATATTCACTAAAGCTAGTTTACTCATCTCAATGTAAACAGGGCTAATCTTTGACCGTTCGCTGATTATGAACGAGGGTTTCATGACCGAAAGAAACCCTCATTGTACTTTACGTTTAGAAAACACATCTCAGCTACTTCTGCAGGTCACATGTGACCTCAGTGTCATGGACACACAGATTTACAGAGATATAATGAATGCTATTACACACATTTATGGTTATGGCTGATAAATGATGTTGGATATGATGCTAACAGAGACAGACACAGATGTCACTTGTTGAAAAACTCACTTCATGAAGAAATTAATTTCATACCTATGAATCTCTTACTTTATGAATTTATGAATGCTTTGATTGCTAGATTTGATTTGATTTTTAATTGTAAAGACACAATAACTTCATAAGCGTTCCTAAGAAGGGATTTATGAATGAATTTCAGGTAAACATGTCTAGATCATATTTCACCGCCCCCCAAAAAAATAATGCATTAATATATATATATACTCTATAGTATTTTTGCAGTAAATTACTTTAATACAATTATTACAAATAAAAGCAATGCTCAAATTGTATGTATATGTATATATAAATTATTATTTTTTGCAGTAAAAATACTTTAATATAATTATTACAAATCAAAAGCATTGGTAATAGCAGCACTGTGATGAATAAATAATACACTTTATGATATAGCATTATTTTTGTATAAGAATTTGGAAGGGAAATGTGATTGTCATGAATATAATATCAAAATACAAAGAAAAAAATGGTCCTAAAATACCCTTTCTGAGAACAAAATAAGTTTTCCTTTATTTAGTCATTTATTTATTAAGTGAAATATGACCCGGAGATGTTCCCGACAGATTTCATGAGATTCACCCTTATATTACAATAATAATTTATTATAAATAATAAAATAGCCAGTACCTGTTTTTACTCACTGAAAATGAATCGTCATGATCAGAACGAAGACTGAAGTGTTAATGAACATGGACGGACTCACCTTGGCGGATCTCCAGTGGTTTTGTCCCGTTCGCTGTGACTGTACGTGTGTTTATATGAGCTCTGCTCTTCAGTGTCCTCAACACCGTCATTGATCTGTTTACACACTGAATCTGCTCCACTGACCCTGTGTTCACAGACTCTGCTGTCACTCACTGTACTGTATATACAAGTATAAGCACATGATAGAGTGTGAGCTCAGATTAATCGATTCCTCTGGTTGTCAACCAGACGCTCTTGTAGACTTGCTTACACATTGACCCGTGCCGAAACGGCCCTTTATCACTCTGTTAGACAGATTTTATTATTTCTATTTGTGTGTCCTACTGTTATATGAATGTTTTCCTTACTTGCAGCGATAGATATCAGGGCCTAAAACTAACTTTTTGCCACTTTTTGCCATTTCCCGGCCATAATTATTTTTTATCAGCCATGAAACAGGAAGTTATGACACCAACATTTTAGATACCAGTGGAAATTCTGAAGTTTCAGGTACAGAAATATAATAATCAAATGTAAAATAACACTGCATAGTCTTCACTGTATAATTTAAACATGGATTCATCTTTATTAAAGTTCTAAAAGTTATTCAGCTAAGAGCAGTGAGGGATTTTCTCTCTTGTAGTTTGAAGTGTCTCGGATCGCACAGCATTGTTTGATACGTTTACGTAATTTCCTCTGAAACAGGAAGATAAGGCGGGACATATTGAATGGCTCCTCCCCCTTTTCAAATAGCCAATAGCGTTTAGTTTACCTCACAGACTGACAGCTCCATGGAAGCGAATCCGAGCGCCGATGATACGCTGGATTCAATTCAATTCAATTCATTCTTAACCAACATACAGATAGAGAACGGAATAAAACTCACGCGTTTGAGCAGCCGAACACACACTCCAACACATAATGCTGTGACGTGTCAACGGTCACTTTGGTCAGGTGGTGTTTACAGCATAGGGGGCGGAGTTACAGATTCTAGAGAGCATTTGATTGGACATAAGATGTGATGAGAAGCGGTGATGTCCCATTTTTGAATGCTTATATCTCCTAAATGCAAATTTCGTCATTGTTTTGGAACACACCAGCTTATTCATAACCTTAAGGCGAACATATTCATACTAAATGCAAAAAAACTTTTGATTTCAGGGGGCCTTTAACATTGAGGACACAGACGCAGGTTTATTAGGCTGCTGTCACTTTAAGAGCGGATGCACTGATCCAGTATACTGATACACGTGTTTACTTTCTCACTGGTTTATGTTCACTAAGACATAACAGACGATGATTATGAGGATAATAATCGTTAATTCTGGCATTTTCAAGCACAAGACGACGTGAAAGAGTTTAATTCAGTGTTCGTGCTCATAATTCATACAAATATTACTGCCGATTGACACCCATAAATATATTTGCCAACACTGATTTGTACTCTCATCTGGCTCTTGGAGAATGTTAATGCTAATGAATGACATTCACACATTTTTGATCTTATATTTTTGGGAAACACTTGATCATTATATACTTTTTTTCATAATAATCTGCTCCAAAAGGGTATTTTCACAGTGTCAAGTAACAAAAATAATCGTTTTCTTAGTATCAAGAACATTTTAATAATCTAAAGAAGCTTTTTCCACAGTAAAGAACTGTCTATGGATGTTAAAGGTTTATTGAACCATCAATGCCAGTAAAGAGCGTATATTTTTAAGAGTGTATTTACAGAAAACACTGACGTTCATGAATCATATTCTCTTTATTGAAACATTTTTAAAGGAAAGTTCTTCTACATGTCCATCATGCACTACAAAAACCAAACACAAAAGGGTAAATTATTACACAAATCCTCTAGTCCATCATGTGCCGTTATTCGCATTAACAAGATGATGCACAGAATCTCTTTAAACAAACCGCATGAGATCCTCTAGAACTGTGTTTGCCCAGTTGAAGCCAGAGGCTGATGGTGAGACGGTTAGAAAGCGGCCCATGTATATGAATATTGTTATGCATTATATCTTTATGAATGCATTATCTCATCAACCTGTTCCTGGCTGCACGGTTTACTATACGAGATTCAGTTAAAGCTGCAGAATGGCTGAAATCACTCACAGAACCTTTAAAGTGTTGTCAAAAAATATGTTTTTCTCATAACCTGACTCTCTTACCCTGACTGGCAGATCAGGACGTGTCGACAGGTCAAAGGTCAGACTCAAAGCAACCTGACCATACACACACACACACACACACACACACACACACACACACACACACACACACAGATGAATGTGTCAGTATCTGATCAGTTCACACTGACTGATGTGACTGTCTGATCACGAGTGTGTGTGTGTGTGTGTGTGTGTGAGTGCATGCTTGTGAGAGTGCGTGTGTTTGTGTGTACATGTGCATGAGTGTGTGTGTGTGAGAGAGTGCATGTGTTTGAGTGTGTGTATGTGCATGAGTGTGTATGAGTGCATGCTTGTGAGAGTGATATAGCATGCTTGTGTGTACATGTGCGTGTGTGTGTGTGTGTGTGTGTGTGTGTGCATGCTTGTGTGTGTGTGTGAGAGTGCGTGAGTGCATATGTTTGAGTGTGTGCGCATGTGTTTGTGTACGTGTGTGTGTGAGAGTGCATGTGTTTGAGTGTGTGTGAGTGCATGCTTGTGTGTGTGTGTGAGTGCATGCTTGTGAGAGTGCATGTGTTTGAGTGTGTGCGCATGTGTTTGAGTGTCTGTGAGTGCATGCTTGTGTGTGTGAGTGCATGCTTGTGAGAGTGCATGTGTTTGAGTGTGTGCGCATGTGTTTGAGTGTCTGTGAGTGCATGCTTGTGTGTGTGAGTGCATGCTTGTGAGAGTGCATGTGTTTGAGTGTGTGCGCATGTGTTTGTGTGTACATGTGCATGAGTGTGTGTGTATGTGCATGAGTGTGTATGAGTGCATTCTTGTGAGAGTGCATGTTTGTGTGTACATGTGCATGAGTGTGTGTGTGTGTGTGTGTGTGTGTGTGTGTGCATGCTTGTGTGTGTGAGAGTGCGTGAGTGCATGTGTTTGAGTGTGTGCGCATGTGTTTGTGTACGTGTGTGTGTGAGAGTGCATGTGTTTGAGTGTGTGTGAGTGCATGCTTGTGTGTGTGTGTGAGTGCATGCTTGTGAGAGTGCATGTGTTTGAGTGTGTGCACATGTGTTTGAGTGTGTGTGAGTGCATGCTTGTGTGTGTGAGTGCATGTGTTTGAGTGTGTGCGCATGTGTTTGTGTGTACATGTGCATGAGTGTGTGTGTGTGTGAGTGCATGCTTGTGTGTGTGAGAGTGCGTGAGTGCATGTGTTTGAGTGTGTGCGCATGTGTTTGTGTACGTGTGTGTGTGTGAGAGAGCATGTGTTTGAGTGTGTGCGCATGTGTTTGTGTACGTGTGTGTGTGTGTGAGTGCATGCTTGTGTGTGTGTGTGAGTGCATGCTTGTGAGAGTGCATGTGTTTGAGTGTGTGCGCATGTGTTTGTGTGTACATGTGCATGAGTGTGTGTGTGTGTGAGTGCATGTGTTTGAGTGTGTGTATGTGCATGAGTGTGTATGAGTGCATGCTTGTGAGAGTGCATGTTTGTGTGTACATGTGCATGAGTGTGTGTGTGCTTGTGTTTGTGTTGTTATTTCTCACACATCTAAATTTATCAAATGTAAAGATAATAATTCCTCAACTCCATTTATAATGTATGAAATCCTGATTCTAGGAACAATCCGATCTACTTAGAATTGACTAGATATATTTACTCTTTTATTATCTGACTTTTACACTTAAACATCTAATGTCGCGTCTCTCTTATGGAAGCTTGTTTCTGCTTCAGATTAAAATTAAAATGGTAATTGCAACTTTTTATCTCACAATAATTCTGACCTTTCTTCTCAGAAATGTGAGATTCAAACTCAAAATTGTGGGAGAAAAAGTCGCCATTACCTTTTTCATTTATTATAGCGTGGCGGAAACGAGCTTCAATACTCTAGAGTTTATTATAGGAAGAAGTAATTTAACTAAAAACTAATAAAGTTGTTTTCTTTATATAACGATACTGATAACATAAATAATGCATACAAATCGCAACAAAAACTACTCTGTCATTTAAATATGAGTATAAAAATAGTAACCGCTACATAAAAATATTTCATCATGACCTCACACTAATGTAGACGATGACGGACAGCGTCACACGGTCGGCTTGTGGGAAACGAGGACTCTTATCAGATGTTTAGTTTTTGTTTTTCATTAGTATATTTGCTCATTTGAATTTCCTCATTTATCATTGGATTTTAATTCTCTAATATAGGGACACTGCCCCTTTAAAAAATAATGATCACTAGTAATTATTATTGGTTAGAAAAGATAAATGACTATTGGTACTAATATATAGAAAGACTGAAGGATTATGGGTAATAGTTTAAGCATCAGCCACATCAGTTGTCCTGTAATCTCACCGCTCAGCAAACACACTTTCATAGAAAACCATCAGTTCAAGTGTTCCTGAAATGATCTGAGAATGAAAGCTCTTCATCATGCAGCTCGACAGATCCTGTCAGTGTGTGTGTGACGAGTGTGTGTGTGACGAGTGTGTGTGTGTGTGACGGGTTCATGTTCATCACTGGAACTGCAGGCAACATGCATATATAAATATACAGAGAAGAGAATTCAGAAGTACAGGTCGCCTGGAGAGAAACACAAACAACATGGTAAATATTACTCATCATATTTAACATTATTTTGAGTAATTATTTATACAAATATAAAAATGTTATATTATAATATATATTTAATAATATATGTTATTGTTATGCATTGTCATATTTATTAATATAATAACTTAAATAAAAATGTATATATATATATAATGTAATATATGTTGATATTTTATTAAATATATTCAATGTATTATAATTACAATATTTAATAACATTTATAATATTATAAATAAATATATTATAAATATAATTACATATATTTTTTATTTTGTAAATAATTTATTAAAATACTAGACTATTTGATAATATGGTATGTAATACATTAAATAGATCTAATTACATATATTATAATAAATAAATAAATATTTTAAGTTTTTATAATCTTATAATTTATTAAAGGAACACTCCACCGTTTTTTGAAATAGGGCTTATTCACCTTCTTTCCTACATTTAGATAGGTGGGCAAATGCATTTTTGTCTCAGTGCATGCATTGTTTTAGTTTGACAGGGTCGGCGCTAGCTTAGCTTAGCATAATGAATGGAATCCTTTGTTGCCAGCTAGCATGTCCTGAGTAAAAGTGATATAACATTTTTTTAAAACCCACCTAATTACTTCTTGTGGCCTGCGTATTCACAACAAGTACAAATAGCGATGCAGATTAACACTAGACGATTTCCTATGCAGATTTTGACTTGGGACTATATTAGGGGGAAGCACAGGTGAAGCACTGCTACTTGGGCGCAGAGATATCACGCCCAAGTAGCAGTGCTTCGCCTGTGCTTCCCCCTAATATAGTCCTTAATATATAAGTCAATATCTGCCTAGGAAATCGCCTAGTGTTAATCTGCATCACTATTTGTACTTGTTGTGAATACGCAGGCCACAAGAAGTAATTAGGTGGGTTTTTTAAATGTTTTATATCACTTTTACTCAGGACATGCTAGCTGGCAACAAAGGATTCCATTCATTGTGCTAAGCTAAGCTAGCGCCGACCCTGTCAAACTAAAACAATGCATGCACTGAGACAAAAATGCATTTGCCCACCTATCTAAATGTAGGAAAGAAAGTGAATAAGCCCTATTTCAAAAAACGGTGGAGTGTTCCTTTAAATTACTAAATAATATTACATATATGTAATGTATTATACTTATATTTAATATCTAGTAATTTAATAAATTATTTGTAAAATTATAATATTTAATAATATGATTATATTAATAATGTAATATATATTATTCAATATATTTAATTTATTATTTTATATATATATATATATATATATATATATATATATACCCATACAAATTTTTTTGTAAAAAACGATTTTTTAATATACAAATACTAGCCGCGTTTCCATTACAGATTTGCGCAAATGTTTTGCGCTATTATCTAAATATCGATAAAAAACTATTGCGAAATGACGGCGTTTCCATTAACCGATGTTATGCGACTAAAACGTCTTTTTTTCTCTCGCGATAAGTCATTCCAAAAATCACGGCAACGGACGTTGGTTATAATATCACAGCCACCGCATTAGACATTATTATTATTATTAATGCAAGGAGACGTGGCGTGTTATCCAAGCATTAATGGCAGGGAAAGACCCCCGAACGACACATATAAGGAGTTTCTGGGTGTTTCGCCCTCATTTCTGCTCCGATTGTGGCATTTCTTTGAGATTTAGAATCCAGTATTCCTATAGGCTAATTATTGTTTCTTTTATGAATTTAATAAATAATTCTGTCTCGTGTTCTGTCCAAATGATCCATGTAGGCAACTTTTGTGTCTATTTGTTTTTCCTTTTTTAACCCCTAATTGAAAAACGAAAAATGAACGGTTGTTGTCTTCTTAAAACAAGTTGAACACCAAAATTTTAATTTGAACTGGCTACACACAACTGCTGTGCTTTATTTATGACTTTTTGCCCCTTTATTAAACATTTAAAATATTCACAAATTAATATGGAAAACATGTCGATTTTACTGGTTTTCTAAGGCCAAATTAGAAACTGGAATTGATGTATTTCCCGCAGTGCTGAATGAGAAGAGCCATTAATATAATTAATAAACTATTGTTTTCTAAGTGTCGGCTAAAATCACATCTCCATCTCCGCTGTTATCAGATGCGCTTTTAGAGAGAAATGCAACTTTCATACGGATTAGCCTACATAATCAGAAGGTATTAGCTTTCGATTCGAATTTGTTCGTTTTAAAGTGGACATTTCAAGCTTTAGCCTACACAGGCTATATTTTGTTTCAGTTCTCGCGCCCCAGTTTACGGAGATCATGTGCGTCTGATTGTTTCTTTTATTTTACAAAAGCACAGCATTTTCTTGTTATTGTGAGTTTACACAAATAAAAGTGGTTGAGAATAATGTATTATTATTTTCTGTCTGACCAGAAATGATAGAGTATAAGTTGTTTCCACTGTTGATAGGAAAATGCAAGTGTTTGCGGCCGCGCCTCCGTGTCATGCAGTGCGCGCTCCACGCTCAGCTTTGTTCCTTTTTTGCATAAAAGCCTCTTCTAAATATAGCCTATTAAATGTTATAATAAAATAATATAAAATTATTATTATTTGCGTAGCTATACATGGACTTCAAACACACTGCGTCTTCTAAGTCAGGTGACTGTAAATGCGCAAAAACTGTTTCCATTGCAGTTTTGCGAAATATTCATTTTTCGAATTGCCTGAAAAACCACCTCATGAGAGCGTAAAAACTTTTTTGCGATAAATGGGAGTTTTTGCGAAATTGACGTGTTTCCATTAAGCGTATTTTCAATTCGCAATTTCAATTTGCGCAATTTGAAGGGTAATGGAAACGCGGCTACTGTCCATTACTGTGCATATGTTTGCATTTAAAACAATAATATCAATACCATGTTTTTTTGTTGTTTTTTCAGTACTATTGTAAAGGTGATTTGCTCTTCAGTAGTTCTCGGTCAGTTTACCTGTGTGTGTGTGTGTTTAGCTGGCGATGGGCTTCTCTTGACGAATGCCTTCCTCTGATTGGTCAGCAGTGACAGACGTAGAGCGAGCACTGAAACACACACTAGAAACCATCATCATCAGAGGCTTTACACAGCATGTGGAGTTATTACAGAGTTATTACAGAGTTATTACAGAGTTATTACAGAGTTATTACAGAGTTATTACAGAGTTACTACAGAGTTACTACAGAGTTACTACAGAGTTATTACAGAGTTATTACACACACTGTCATGCTTACCTGTTATCATTCATATCTCTGCCATTTCCTGTTCAAATAAGTATGAATATGCATTAAAATACTGATAATAAGTGCTCAAAATAATGCATTAAAGATGTTCGGATCTGCTGCACGCAGAGTCATCTGAGTTTATTTACATTTACTGCATTAAATATAAAATGCTTCCTTCATTTATAGAAAACAACGGCGATGAGCGTCACATGATCGAGTCTATGGATGTTTCAATCAAGTCCCATGCAGAAATACGTTTAACCTCTGAGCAATACATTTGGTTCAGCTAATAAAGTACAGCATCAGTTGTGTTGGTGTGAAGCGTCTTTACCGTTCAGTGTGTGTGTGGAGTCCGTGTGTGTGTCGTCTGCTGACTGCGTCCTGTTCACATGAGGAACACACACACACACACACAGCTGTAGTAAAAACACAGAGTTCGATCAGGCATAAGTCATAAACGCTGTTACTCACTTGCTGGTTGAACTGGTTGATTTGGGTTTTTCACTGGCGCTGTTGAACATCACATTGCTGAATGTGATTGGCTGATCTCTGCTGCGCGTGAACATGTGATTGGCTGATGAGGAGGCGGGATAATGTCCTGGGCGAATCGGCTTGGCTGAGGTCAAAAAATAAAACCATAAAATGTAATATTATAATTGTATATGTATTTAATAATATTACACATATTACAGTTTTAAAATGTAGTAATATTATATTTATAATACGATACATAATCGCATTAAATATATTTAATAACAATTATAATATTATAATTAAAAAAATAAATTATAAAAAAATTATAAAAAAAATATTGTTAGTAATTTAATAAATTATTTAAAATGTAATATTATACTTATATTTATAATATAATATATGTTATTAAATATATTTAATGTATTATTTTTCATGTTTAATAATATTTTAGTAATTTAAAATTGTATTATATTTTTAGTAATTTAATAAATAATTTAAACAATCATAATATTTAGAATATTATTTATTTATAATAAAAAATGTACTAAATATATTCAATGTATTATAATATTCAATAATACCTTTATTAATTTAATAAATTATTTATACAATGTTAAAATTTTATATATTTATAATATAATATTAAATTATTATAAATGTTATTAAATATATTTAAGTAAGTATTACTTATCATTTATAATATTTATGTAATTTAATAAATTATTTATAAAATGATAAAAGTGTATAATATTATATTATAATATATTCACTTATAATATTATGTTAATATATTTTATGCATTATTTATATTTTTTATATTTGTATAATATTATATTTATAATATTATAAATATGGTATTAAATATATTTTATGCATTGCTTATATATTTGACAGTGATAGTTATAGTTATTACATTTGAATAAAATGTAATAAAATATAAATGTCATATTATTCTACTAAAAAGAAGTGCGCTTGAATGTATTGAATGTGCATAATAAGGCTAATTCAGTGAATAAAACACTTGAGGATCTGAGATTCGTCAGGTTTAAGTGTCGCCCCAGTGCATTGTGGGTGTCGCACTGACCAATGAGCGCAGCATGAGTTCTTCTGAATGGGTTTCTGAGCCTCATGACGTCTCTGATGCGCTCGACCTCCTGCTGGTACCGGCGCCGGTCCTTCATCGCTCCTTCTTTCGCTTCGGTCAGAGCGTTCTCCAGCGCTCGAACACGCTCAGCCGTCGAGCGAAGACGCTTCTCCAGCTTCGGGAGCTCACAGCGCAGATCTGCGTTATCACCGACCAGCTGTGTGTGTGTGAGACAGAGAGAGAGAGAGAGAGAGATCTGCGTTATCACTGACCAGCTGTGTGTGTGTGTGAGACAGAGAGAGAGAGAGAGATCCGCGTTATCACTGACCAGCTGTGTGTGTGTGTGAGACCGAGAGAGAGAGAGAGAGAGAGAGAGAGAGAGAGAGAGGTGCTCTAAGCGATGTCACGCGTTTTTTTAGGCCAACATTTTTTTTGTCACATCCAGCAAACATCTCCTCACTATCTGCTCGCTGCCTGTCCCCTGAACACACTGTAAAGACACGCGGTCTCTGTAGACACCACAGGCTCCACAAACAGCAAGAATAACAAACTGGTCCAGCCTGGACCACGAAACATAACAAACAGTGTTCCAGCCAATCACCGACGAGAATGATTTAGGAGTGGGGGTGGGGGGTTAGTGCGCGTGCACATGAAGGGGGGTGTGGGGTGTGAAGGAGAGAGAAGCATGAAGAGGGAAGTTAGCTAGAGGAGAGATGTCCTAGACCAGTGGTTTTCAAACTGTGGGTCGCGACCCACTTGTGGGTCACACAGTGAGAAAAGGTGGGTCGCACAAAGGCACTTAGCTGCAGCTAAATTTACGTTACGAGTGAAACAAAACCAGTCCGATTAATGACCAAACGACTGAGTTTTAGCGCCCGCCAAAGTGTTATTTGATCGCTGAGTAATGTAGATGAACTGCTGCGCTTGTGACAGAGTCACAGTGCATGTTTAACTGAAAGAACGAGCAGAGAGAGTACTCGGTCGCGCGCGCGCTCTCTCTCTCTCTCTTCGGAGCCAGGCGAAAGTGTAAAAAAGACTTCACCGTCTCCAAACTAAGCGCTGTCTTGCTCTCTCTCCCTCGCACATATTAATCAAAATAAATCGACACGGTGGTAAAAGGTCGGAAGACCAAAGTTTCATGTGGAGCATTCGGAGATTTTTTTTTTTCTTCCTCAATTACCGCTGGGTGTGAATTGTGCTAAATAAGTTGTTGCCTTATCTTCTCTGAAAAGACATTCAGCTGACATAAAACAACACTTTAATTAAACGAAAAAAACTATCCAGTGATTAAATGTTTTCTGTGTTGACACAAATCTTGGATGTATATGTCCTAACTGCTGGGAGAATCACACAACGCGCATGACACGTCCAATTCGCGAACTAATGACTCCTTTCCTTTGAACGATTCATTTTAATGAATGGACAACTGATCTTTCCAACAGTGAACTCAGGAGACGTTTGAATCAGTAACACTTTACAATAAAGTTCTATTTATTACATAAATTACATAAAAAGTACAGTTTGCTTACTCAAGCTTAAGCTTTAAAATAAATAAAACCCCTTGTTTTTTTGTTTTTTGAAAAGCATATGACTAAATTTTTCCACACAGTGCTATCAAGAATCGATAAGAGAATCGTTAAAGAATCGGATCGATAATCAGAATCGTCAGTGGCATTATTATTATTGATAAAATCTTATCATGTCCCATCCCTATGTGAAGACGGTAAAATTATAATCAAACATTAAAGAACATACATGTTTTTAAAAGTTTTTTTAAGAGTTAAAAGTTTAAAATATTTTGCTAACATGAAGGCTTGTCACTGTCAGTCTTTTTACATCAGTGCAAAACTAGGGAATGCAGATTAAGACCATCAGCATGCATTGATTAATCCCATGGCATGTAGCAAAAAAAAAAAAAAAAAAGTGCGACCAAATCATGCTGGTGCGACCAACTGAGAAAGTTGGTAGCACCAGTGCAAGTGGGTCTTGAGATTGATTATACTTGTCTAGGTGGGTCCTGGAACGAAAAAGTTTGGGAACCCCTGTCCTAGACAACGACAACGACTAACGTTAAAATTGTATATTCTTGAGAATTTTGATATGGCCGACACACGACCAAAGAGACGACGCTCCGATGAACAAATAACAAAGAAGAGGGAAAAGGAGAAGGAACGCGAAGTCCCGAATTTACATCGGAAAAGCGTTCAAAAGGTGGGAGAGCTCCGCCGGCAGAAGGGCTTCCGATCCGACACTCAGGAGACTCTGTTTCTGCCGGACAGTAGTGTTGCTTTCGTCATCGAAAATTATGACGAAATATTGTCGTCAACGAACCGTTATCACCTGACGAAAACGAGACGAAAACGAGACGTAAATGCTGGTCATGTGACGATGACTAAAATACATGTATAATGCAATATCGTTGACGAATAAAAACGAGACTAAATGTGGTTTACAAAATAAAAACTATGCTAAAATGTCTCTTCATTTTCGTTGACCAAAACGAGACGAGACGAAATGTTATAACGTCACGACGAATGAGAGAGTTGTGCGTGAACCCATAGCTTTGTCGGGTTTAAATTCTGGTTTGCGACCTGGTCACCCGATTATCAGCGAATTTAACAATATTACTCCATTAGTTATTCTATTAAAATGTCTCATTGATATATTTGACACATTCATAATCATTACTTTTGCCGGTTCTTTGTGACAGCTGTATGTTATTGGCAGCGTCTCTGGTTACATGAACGCGTCACCGCATCAGCACCAGAACATGGAGATTTTATTTTAGAGAATAATCGCACAACCTATTCGATATTCTATAATTAAATAAACTAATCGAATATCCAAAAATCGTGACTCATCCCTGCATGGAATCTCTTGTTTCTTTTCCCAAATCTTCACTCACGTCTCACCCATTTTCTAAAGGGATTATAAACGTTTCTTCATTGGTTCACTTTTAATTAGGCCTATTATATTCATATTATTTACTGTGGTAAAGTAGAAAAACGCTGTAGGACAGATAGCCTACATTTGTACTTGCATGTCAAATTCTTTTTAACACAGTTTGTGCTTGTTATATTAGACATAGGGCGCGTCAAGTTTAGTTGTAAAGCGCGCTTCACACGCGCGGGTGATTTTTAGTTTCACTTTCTCTGGCAGCGCAATCTCACACATAGCCTAAATATCTCGCCCTTGTGGAGGATAAAATTCACTCTTCAGACCAATTTACATCAAGTAGAAAACACGAAGTTATCATTTAAAGAGATCGATGGTCTCTTTCCTGCTCGTGTCCCACATCCCTCTCAGAGCGCAGAGTGGTAGGCTATATCACGCGTCTTTGTGTGGAAATATAAAACGAGTTTTATTTTTTTAAATAACCCCCCAACCACCGCCGGTAGTTGGTCCATTACCACCGCGGTGGTAAATAAAACTGCCACCGTCACAGCCCTAAATATACTAAATATAATAAGATAACCTTGTTTGAAATTCTATATTGACTGGGTTAAATAGAATTGCATTACTAAAAAGAGACTAAAATACAATTTGCATTGACTAAAACTAGACTAAAATGTCATCAGTTTTCGTCGACTAAAACTTGACTAGACTAAAAAGAGTATGAACGTGACTAAAACTAATAAAAACTAAAACAACAGCTTGACACAAAGACTAGACTAAAACTAAAACAGGCCGCCAAAAACAACACTACCGGACAGGGTAAATCCAGTCTGGTGTTTCTAATGGTTTCAGGAAGCACGGGAGGGAGGGGGAGGAGGGAGGGTCGAGGTGCCCAACATCGCTTAGAGCAGCTTTAAGAAAAGTACTTAGCAGAATTTTTGTGCCATCTAATGTTTTAAATGAAAATAAAGTCAAATGTGCCTTTATAGCCCCATTTTATATAAGTATTGTAATGGTGCGTTCACACCGGACGCGAATAGCGCCAGGCGCGAGTGATTTCAATGTTAAATCAATGCAAAGACGCGTTACGCGCGTAAAAAATTCCTGCGGCGCGGTAGACGCGAATATGCCTCATTCGCGCATCAAGTTCGCGCGAATTGAGCGAATGGAGTGTCTGGAGTGTCTGGCGCGTTAAGCGCGAATTATTTTATGTAGTGCTTTTTGTGCATTCATGCGTTTGACGCGAATTTGCGTCTGCCGCCCGAGTTGAAAAATCTGAACTTCTGCGTCAATTCGCGCCGCGTTAACCAATCAGGAGCCTGCTTGCTGCTGTCACGTGGTGAAGTAAAAACAAAGTAAATCTTTTATCACATAAAAACTTGATTTCAATATATGAGACATATTCATTTTGTATTGAATGCTATTTATTCCATATCTAAATCCAGATTATATGAAACATTATTATTCTAATGTAAAGACAACCAATTTTAGTGTATAAGAACATAGTTCGTGTCTGGACAGTGTTGTGTGAGAAAGAAAGAAAAAATCACAGGACAGGTTAATTACTTTTGGAGGATGGCTCCATTTATCATCAGTACAAAAATAAATGACAGATTATGTGGGCGAGGGTGATCCTCGCTCCGATGCGGGACAACAGGTCATCAAACTGGGCGCGGGACAGGCGGGTCATCCAGGCGCAGCTCCTGGAGGAAATGGTGAAACTCGCCAAACTGGGTTCGCCTCCGAAGGGTCTGGTGGACCCAAATACGGCGACGATGATCCCTACGCCGCTGTTCTGCTCTCCAGAGCAAATACAGAGCGGTGACTCTCTCGATAAATGATCGATCAACATCAGACATCTTGTAAAAAGATGGCCGCCAACGGGTTTCAAAACTTTTGAAACTTTCGCCTCTGGCACGTGTAAATTTCGCTTCAAACTTTTGTTTTTACGCGCGTCAATTTCGCTCTTGACGCGCGAATTAACACAAAGTGGTCAAGCGTATAACTAGACGCGGCAGGCGCGAATTTGACGCGCTATTCGCGTCCGGTGTGAACGCACAGTTAAGCTTGGCTTGACTTGTTTGCATGTAAATGGATGTAAGCCCATATAGCCTATGGGTCTTTAAGTCTGAACACCACTGACTGCTCTAATGTAACTAGTCAGGTGAAGATTTCTGGCACGTTTCTTTACGGACCTGTTTGTGGACTTTCGTGAGCTGATCCAGATTGTTCTCAAGGAAGGAGATCTTCTGTTTCTGTGTTGAACATCCACAGCTTTCATCCGAATCCAACTCAGAGCTCTGAAACACACACATTCATATAATCCAACTCAGAGCTCTGAAACACACACATTCATATAATCCAACTCAGAGCTCTGAAACACACACATTCATATAATCCAATTTATGTTTAAAAATATTGTTAGTAATTTAATAAATGATTTATAAAATTGTAAAATTATTATATGAAAAAATATATTTATTATAAAATATATTCATTTATAATACTATAAATGTTATTAAATATATATTATGCATTACTTATCATATTTAATAATATTTTAAATAATTTAATAAATAATGTATACAATCATAACATTTAATATTATATTTAGAATATTATATATTTATTATAAAATGTTGTTAAATATATTTAATGTGTTACTTTTCATATTTAGTCATTTTGTCAATTATTTAAACATTTGATTTATATATTATTAAATATTTTTAATGTATTATAATTATAATACTAATTTAATACAGTAATTTTTTTAATGCTTTTATGTTTAAATTTTAATATTTATTATAATAATTTTATTTCATGGTTTGTGGAATGATATCACAGTAACATTATATATCATGACAGGAAATTGCACTGAAATTTATCAAAAATTATTATACATTTTAACGTGATAATGCATATTTTTGGCTAATAAAATATAAATGTCAGACAGTCGAACATTATTAACTAATAAGGACATTATTAACAAATGTTAACAAAGATTAATAAACACTGTAACAAATGTGATGCTCATTGTTAATGTTATAGTTAATGTATTAATTACTGGAAAATGAGTCGGTGATGAAAAAAAATATATTTTAATGCTTTTGCATTCGCCAGTAAAACTTTTGTGTTGTTTGTGACCGTACGTAAAGCATTGACAAATAATTGTTCCTCCATTCTCATTTTTTTCCTTCATGTCCCGTTATGGACTCCTTAGGAATGTGTTGTAAAGTTTTATTGTGCTAAAATCAGCCATAATTTAATTTTTCATGAGATTTTCCATGAGCTTTGAAGAAACGCACCCGTTTCACTCGAGCCGTGAGATCTTGAACGAACAGCTTCCTCAGATTGTGGAGAGTCTGCAGTTCACGAGCCTTTCAACACAAACATCTCATATATCATAATCATAATCATAATACTTCCTCCAGTATGATCATTTCAACCCTCTTTAGAAACCCTTGTGAAAAAGAAGTGCACTTCAAATCATAAAAGTACACTATCATTCAAAACTTTTGGATCGGTAAGATTTCTAATGTTTTTAAAAGAAGACTCTTCTGCTCACCAAGGCTGTGTTTATATGATCAAAAATACAGTAAAAATTCTGAAATATTATTACAATGTAAATCATCTGTTTTCTATGTGTATATATAGTAAAGTGTAATTTATTCCTGTGATCAAAGCTGAATTTTCAGCATCATTACTCCAGTCTTCAGTGTCACATGATCCTTCACAAATCATTCTAATATGATGATTTGATGATCAAGAAACATTTATGATTATTATCAGTGTTGAAAACAGTTGTTTGCATTTTTATTTCAGGATTCTTTGATGAATAGAAAGTTCAAAAGAACAGCATTTATCTGAAATATAAAGTTTTTGTAACATTAAACACTACCCTTCAAAAGTTTGGGGTCAGTAAGAATTTTTTTTAAATTTTTTGGGAGAAATAAATAAAATAAATCAATACTTTTATTCATCAAGGATTAATTAAATTGACCAAAAGTGACATTTATAATGTAACAAAAGATTCTATTTTAAATAAATGCTGTTTTTTGAACTTTATATTCACCAAAGAATCCTGAAAAATAAAACGCATCATGCTTTTCAATACTGATAATAATCATAAATGTTTCTTGAGCATCAAATCATCATATTAGAATGATTTGTGAAGGATCATGTGACACTGAAGACTGGAGTAATGATGCTGAAAATTCAGCTTTGATCACAGGAATAAATTACACTTTACTATATATTCACATAGAAAACAGATGATTTACATTGGAATAATATTTCAAAATTTTTACTGTATTTATGATCATATAAATGCAGCACTGGAGAGCAGAAGAGACTGCATTTAGTATTTAAACTAACTAGTATTTTCATTGTAAATAACATGCAATAAAGTCACACTTGACCATATTCCTGTTAGTGTAGAATACTAATAATAAAAATAAAAATAAAATAAAAAGTAGAAAAGTAAAAGTAAAAGTAAAATAAAAAGAATAAAAGTGTAGATACTCACAACGGTTTCCTCCAAACCCTTCATGTCCTGCTTGGTTTGCTCCTGTCGTTCATGAAGATATCTGCAGATATAGCAGTGTGTGTGAGACGTGATGTCATTCTCTCCGCACTGAAGAGTGTGTGTGTGTGTGTGTGTGTGTGTGAGACTCACCTGAGCTCCTCCAGCTGTCTGGATTTCTCTCGCTCACGGTTCTTCAAAACGCTGAACTCGACGCTCATCTGATCCAGACGCAGGTTCAGCCTCTGATTATCACTGAAAACACACATATTATACTTGTTATTAAAGCTATTTATTGTATTACTGATCATATAAAAATATAATATATTCATTTATAATATTATCAATAGGTTATTACATATATTGTATGCATTACTAATCATATTTGATTATATTTTTAAGAATTTATACAATCATAACATTTAATATATACCATTATATTTATATTCATAATATTTACCATTTACCATTTTATATATATTTTTATGATCAAATACGTTTACTTTTCATATTTAGCAATTTATTAAATTATTTAAATATTTAATTTACATATTATTAAACATATTTAATGTATTATAATTATAATAGTGATATAATAAATACATTTTTATACATGCTTTCATATTTAAATCTTAATATTTAGTATCATTTTATTTCATGGTTTGTGGAATCATCAATATATCACAGTAACATTATATATCATGACATTTATCAAAAATGTATTATACATTTTAAAATGATAATGCATATTTTTGGCAAATAAAATGTAATAAAATATAATTGTCAGACTAATGTTAACAGATTCATAAACACTGTAAGACAGTAAAAATTGTGAAATATTATTCCAATGTAAAACTGTTTTCTCTGTGAATATAGTACAGTGTGATTTATTGTTAATGTTGAAGTGAAAGTGAGTTTCTGACTCTTCGAGCTCGTCGATGATCTTCTGCTTGTGGTTGATGTCGTCGCGCAGGCGTCCGAGCGTCTTGTGTTTCGGCTCACGCTGAACCTCTGCTTTCTGAGAATAACACACACACAAATACAGTTATGAGCTAAACAATATATCCAAATTATACAAATATCGCATATGTATATATCGTGATATGCATATCACAACGGCTTACGATAACTGCGGTCATGAACAAAAGATGAAGAGAAAAATCACTCTGCTCTCGCTGAATAACTTTTGTAGCTTTAATAAGAATCAGGATATATTTAATTCATACAGTGAAAAACTAAGCAGTGTTTTATTTTTACATTTGATTATTGAGTTTCTGTTGTTTAATAACTCTAATGTAGGATAACCTAAACCCCTGAACCCCTGAACCCCTAAACCCCTGAACCCCTGAACCGAACCCCTGAACCCCTGAACCCCTAAACCCCTGAACCCCTGAACCCCTAAACCCCTGAACCCCTGAACCCCTGAACCCCTGAACCCCTGAACCCCTGAACCCCTGAACCCCTGAACCCCTGAACCCCTGAACCCCTGAACCGAACCCCTGAACCCCTGAACCCCTGAACCCCTGAACCCCTGAACCCCTAAACCCCTGAACCCCTGAACCCCTGAACCCCTAAACCCCTGAACCCCTGAACCCCTGAACCCCTAAACCCCTGAACCCCTGAACCCCTGAACCCCTGAACCCCTAAACCCCTAAACCCCTGAACCCCTGAACCCCTGAACCCCTAAACCCCTAAACCCCTGAACCCCTAAACCCCTGAACCCCTGAACCCCTAAACCCCTGAACCCCTGAACCCCTGAACCCCTAAACCCCTGAACCCCTGAACCCCTGAACCCCTAAACCCCTGAACCCCTGAACCCCTAAACCCCTGAACCCCTAAACCCCGAGGTTTACACTGATGTTAGAATAACACTTCTGATATACAGTAAAACACTGATGTTCACTTTCAGAAGTTTAGGGGTGTTTTACTGTCACAAACAATGTGAAACACATGTAGGTTATATAATTTTAAATATATTTGAAAGATAATTTAAGTTTATTTTACTCACTTTAAGCATTATCATATCGCATATCGAATATCACATTATTTAATGAGTAATCGCATCTTTCTTCAATATCGTGCATATTAATAAACATCCTCACCGTATAAACTTTAGCAGAATCGATAACTTTCAGCAATAAATCAAACGCTGACAAACAAAAGCTACCTTCAGGTTTCCAGCCTCGTCCGGGTCTGTGTTCTCCTGACCGCCGTCTGCACACACACATGTGATATCATGTGATATTACTGCGTTTTTAAAGCATGTTTTACAGCATTTACTGACTGTGATGAGAATGTAAATTAATGATAATAAAGTATCGGTTGTGTGACTGAAGAAGCAACACTTATTGTGGGAAATTAATGTTGTTTGTTTAGTTTATAACGCATATAAATATGAGCCGACATGTAAAATGCTAATTTAAAAAAAAATTATTTAACTAAACAATATAACACTTAATACACTGATTGAAGGAGAATATTTGATTATGATAATAATATTTTGAGAGGAAAAAATGATGGCGGATACCCTTTATCACAAAGTTAAAACTAAATATAATATTTTATATAAAAATACAAGAAATTTAAAAATAAAAGTGTTTTATATCTACCACTGTTATTAAAATATTAATTTTTATAACTGTTCAAAATGACAGTAAAATTTGTACCATTTACTGTTTATTTTATTTTGATAAAACAATTAATTATTTTTACAATAAATATATTTATAAAATTTTATATGAATTTGAAACTGAATATAAAAACTATATATATTTAAATAAAATATAAATAAAATATAAAATAAACGTTTTATATCCACAATTGTTATGAAAATATTAATTTTGTGTACATGGCTTTTCAGTAGTACAAATAAATAATATTTTGAGGAAAAACTATGGTTTCATTATAAATATGACGACTATCTCTAAGATGGACACAGTGGTATTAACCCTTTGAATCAAACTGCCATCTAGTGGTTTAAATGTATGTATGTATGCATCTAATATATATGTATATATTGCGTGTGTGTGTGTG
>CM038631.1:1586130-1611130 GCA_021554675.1 Leuciscus idus | reverse complement strand
TGAGATCCGACTGAGAGGAAGACAGAGAATTACATCCGAAATATAAACATTCACTGTGTGTGTGTGTGTGTGTGTGTGTGTGTGATGGGTAGGTTTAGGGGTTGGGTTTGTGTGTGTGTGTGTGTGTGTGTGTGTGTGTGTGAGAGAGAGATGGGTAGGTTTAGGGGTTGGGTTAGTGAGTGTGTTTGTGTGTGGGTGTGTGTTTGTGTGTGTGTGGGTGTGTGCGTGATGGGTAGGTTTAGGGGTCGGGTTAGTGTGTGTGTGTCTGTGTGTGTGTGAGATGGGTAGGTTTAGGGGTCGGGTTAGTGTGTGTGTGTCTGTGTGTGTGTGAGATGGGTAGGTTTAGGGGTCGGGTTAGTGTGTGTGTGTGTGTGTGTGATGGGTAGGTTTAGGGGTTGGGTTTGTGTGTGTGTGAGAGAGATGGGTAGGTTTAGGGGTCGGGTTAGTGTGTGTGTGTGTCGGGTTGTGTGTGTGTGTGTGTGTGTGTGTGTGTGTGAGATGGGTAGGTTTAGGGGTCGGGTTAGTGTGTGTGTGTGTGTGTGTGTGTGTGTGTGATGGGTTGGTTTAGGGGTCGGGTTAGTGTGTGTGTGTGTGTGTGTGTGTGTGTGTGTGTGTGTGTGTGATGGGTAGGTTTAGGGGTCGGGTTAGTGTGTGTGTGTATGTGTGTGATGGGTAGGTTTAGGGGGTCGGGTTAGTGTGTGTGATGGGTAGGTTTAGGGGTTGGGTTAGTGTGTGTGTGTGTGTGTGTGATGGGTAGGTTTAGGGGTCGGGTTAGTGTGTGTGTGTGTGTGTGTGTGTGTGTGATGGGTAGGTTTAGGGGTCGGGTTAGTGTGTGTGTGTGTGTGTGTGTGTGTGTAAGTAGACTAAAGGTATTGGATCACTGGCGATATAATTACATAATTTATACATAACATTACAGTTGATGTTTATCTTGTGCTCTAGAGATCTTACTTTTACGGCTCAATTAATTCTATGCAACAAAGCAGCAAGAATAAAATCATTTGAATTGAGTTTGAGTCGATAAAATCTGTCATTTGAACTATAGATCTAGAGAAACAACGTTTAGCAGCTTATTCTTGTGCACCGATAAATCTGTAAACTAAAGGAGAAAACTGAGATGCCGAGGCTGTCTTTATACACTACTGTTCAAAAGTGTGGAATAATTAGAATTTTAAAATATTTTAGAAAAGTCTCTTCTGTTCAACAAGGCTGCATTTATTTGATCAAAAATACAGTAAAAATTGTGAAATATTATTATAATGTAAATCATCTGTTTTCTATGTGAATATATAGTAAAGTGTAATTTATTCCTGTGATCAAAGCTGAATTTTCAGCATCATTACTCCAGTCTTCAGTGTCACATGATCCTTCACAAATCACTCTAATATGATGATTTGATGCTCAAGAAACATTTATGATTATGATCAGTGTTGAAAACAGTTGAATATTTCTGTGGAAACTGTAATTTTTTTCAAAATAACAGCATTTATTTGAAATAGAATCTTTTGTAACATTACAAATATCACTTTTGATCAATTTAATTCATCCTTGCTGAATAAAAGTATTAATTTCTTTTTTTAAATCCCAAACTTTTGAATGGTAGTGTGTATTTGAGAAACAGGCCAGAGTATTGATAATTTTATGATTAGATAATTTTGCAAGAAAACAAGACTATTGTTGTTTTCAATACTGATTAAAGGCCCGTTCACACTAAGGATGATAACTGTAATGATAACGTTAAAGATATAGGTCTAAAAATCGCTGTAAATATAGAAGAATATCAAAATCCACATCACAACTATAACAATAAGGCACGTTCAGAATGATTTTTTCCAGCTGATGAACGATAAAAACATTGACAGCCAATCAGAATCCATCCTGCTTTAAGAACTCGAGCATTTAAAGAGACAGACGACAAACTGCAGTCTGCTGGTGTGGACGCTAATATACTGTAGTTATTGTTTTTAGGGTCCTATCACGCAACCGGCACAATGCAGCGCCAGGAAAGTGTGTTTCGCTAGTTTCAGCGTGGTGCAGGGCGTGAAAATGAAAACTGTGTCAGGCTTAAACTAGCGAAACACACTTTCCTGGCGCTGCATTGTGCCGGTTGTTTAAATAGCAAATGTATTTGTGCCCATCTGTGGCCCATGGGCTGCTGGTCTGAGAACGAGGTGTGTGTTCAGGCGCATTGTTGGTGCATTGCTATTTTGAGGAACTGAAACTTGGTTGAAAAAAGTCAATGACGCCGTATTTATTTAAAAAGCATGTTAGTAATATGCGCCTCAGTATTTGTGTAAATGTAAATAGCGAATCCGCCATGGCACGAGCGCAACTGGCTTTTAAAGGGAATGGGAGATGAGACTCTGATTGGTTTATTTCACGTTACGCCCAAAACACACTCATTACTCATTAAGAGATAAAACACACCCATTACTCATTAAGAGAATAGAGATAAAACACACCCATTACTCATTAAGAGAATAGAGATAAAACACACCCATTACTCATTAAGAGAATAGAGATAAAACACACCCATTACTCATTAAGAGAATAGAGATAAAACACACTCATTACTCATTAAGAGAATAGAGATGAAACACACCCATTACTCATTAAGAGAATAGAGATAAAACACACTCATTACTCATTAAGAGAATAGAGATAAAACACACTCATTACTCATTAAGAGAATAGAGATAAAACACACCCATTACTCATTAAGAGAATAGATATGAAACACACCCATTACTCATTAAGAGAATAGAGATAAAACACACCCATTACTCATTAAGAGAAAAGGGACGACCCTTTTAGACCATGCGCCGGGAGCGCCGACCATTGTCCCCGTCGTTAAACTAGCAAAAGTGGATTCGGACACGATCTAAGTGGACTTGCTAAGTCTAAGTGCTTTAGACCATGTGCTTAGATCGTTAAAATAGGGCCCCATTAGTTTTAAGAGATTGTGTTTGCAGTGTTTGTCGTACGGTTTTGTGCGACAGCTCCTCGGTGAGTTGTCGGTTCTGAACGCTCATGTCTTCATTCTCCTGAATCTTCATGTCGTAGTTCAGAGCGAGTTCCTCCAGCGCCTGCAGAACCTCCTTCACCTCGGCCTTCGAACTCTCACTCTCAGCCTGCAGTCGAGTCAGCTCACAGTGCACACGCTCACGGTCCCCATGCGACGAGGCCAGCAGCTGCACACGAACACACACACACACACACACACACACACACAACACACACACACACACACACACACACACACACAGCAAGAAAAGAGTTTTTTCTGCTGACCTATTTTACACAAGACTGAAATCATCCTCTATGCTGTTTTATCTTTATGATTCACATCTTTCTGCAGTGGGCATTTTGGGAATATCCCAGCTCAGCTAACAGGCAATGTTCTCAGAGCTTTGGACAACGTTCTGGCAAGGTTCTTCCAGTAACATTAATAGAACTCTGCTCTGCTAACAAAAAATGTTTTGCTAATGTTCTCTGATTGTTACTTTTGAAAGTTCTCTGATTGTTACTTTTGAATGTTCTCTGAACGTTACTTTTGAATGTTCTCTGAATGTTACTTTTGAATGTTCTCTGAACGTTACTTTTTAATGTTCTCTGATTGTTACTTTTGAATGTTCTCTGAACGTTACTTTTGAATGTTCTCTGAATGTTACTTTTGAATGTTCTCTGAATTTTACTTTTGAATGTTCTCTGAACGTTACTTTTGAATGTTCTCTGAATGTTACTTTTGAATGTTCTCTGAACGTTGCTTTTGAATGTTCTCTGATAGTTACTTTTGAATGTTCTCTGAACGTTACTTTTGAATGTTCTCTGAACGTTACTTTTGAATGTTCTCTGAATGTTACTTTTGAATGTTCTCTGAACGTTACTTTTCGAATGTTCTCTGAACGTTACTTTTGAATGTTCTCTGAACGTTACTTTTGAATGTTCTCTGAACGTTACTTTTGAATGTTCTCTGATTGTTACTTTTGAATGTTCTCTGAACGTTACATTTGAATGTTCTCTGAACGTTACTGTTGAATGTTCTCTGATTGTTACTTTTGAATGTTCTCTGAACATGTTACTTTTGAATGTTCTCTGATTGTTACTTTTGAATGTTCTCTGAACGTTACTTTTGAATGTTCTCTGAACGTTACTTTTGAATGTTCTCTGAACGTTACTTTTGAATGTTCTCTGATTGTTACTTTTGAATGTTCTCTGAACGTTACTTTTGAATGTTCTCTGATCGTTACTTGTGAATGTTCTCTGAACATGTTACTTTAGAATGTTCTCTGAACGTTACTTTTGAATGTTCTCTGAACGTTACTTTAGAATGTTCTCTGAACGTTACTTTTGAATGTTCTCTGATCGTTACTTTTGAATGTTCTCTGATTGTTACTTTTGAATGTTCTCTGATTGTTACTTTTGAATGTTCTCTGAACGTTACTTTTGAATGTTCTCTGAACGTTACTTTTGAATGTTCTCTGATTGTTACTTTTGAATGTTCTCTGAACGTTACTTTTGAATGTTCTCTGAACGTTACTGTTGAATGTTCTCTGAACGTTACTGTTGAATGTTCTCTGATTGTTACTTTTGAATGTTCTCTGAACATGTTACTTTAGAATGTTCTCTGAACGTTACTTGTGAATGTTCTCTGAACATGTTACTTTAGAATGTTCTCTGAACGTTACTTTTGAATGTTCTCTGAACGTTACTTTTGAATGTTCTCTGATTGTTACTTTAGAATGTTCTCTGATCGTTACTTTAGAATGTTCTCTGAACATTACTTTTGAATGTTCTCTGAACGTTACTTTTGAATGTTCTCTGAACGTTAATTTTTTAATGTTCTCTGAACGTTACTTTTGAATGTTCTCTGAATGTTAATTTTTGAATGTTCTCTGAACATGTTACATTTGAATGTTCTCTGATTGTTACTTTTTAATGTTCTCTGAACATGTTACTTTAGAATGTTCTCTGAACATAACATCCACATACTAAATACTATTTATGCAATTGTGACGAAGTATTTTGTCCCAAAGCTTGCCAATTAATCTGCTACAGACTCAAAAGTATGTATTTTTTCTTCACAAAAACAGGGCATAGTATAAGTAGGCGGATGGGGACGCAGCAATAGTCAGTATAATGTCTTTTGGGGAGCATCATAATAAAGTGTCAGCAGAAATTAAGCAGACAGTCTACTAATACTCAGCTAGTTGACATGTAGTTGCAAAGTTGCTTCTAGTTAGTAGAATGTCTAAAGTGGACTATCGAAATAAAGTGTAACCACAGTATGTAGCACATTATGTACAGAATGCAGTATGCCAGTATTTCAGTGCAAACAGTGGCTGAATGCTGCTCTATTTTTGCCATATAACGATGTGACAGGAATAGCAATTTTGAATTCAGCAAATGTTTTTAACCTCTTCTTGATCCAGCATTTGCTCCTTCAGTTTTTCCACCAGCTGACACTGTAAATTAATCTCATCATCCTGTCAGAGAGAGAGAAAAATCAGTCAGAAAGCCAATTTTTCCATGCATTGACTACAGGCTGTGTGGGTTTGTGTGCTTTTTGTTTATGTTTGTGTTTTTCTTTTTTGTGAGTTTGCGAGTTTGTATGTCTGTGAGTTTGTGTGTCTGTAAGTCTGTGTGTCTGTGTGTTTGTGAGTTTCAGTTTGTCTGTCTGTGAGTTTGTATCTATGAGTTTGTGTGTTTGTGAGTTTGTGTGTTTGTGAGTTTGTGTGTTTGTGAGTTTGTTTGTGTGTCTGTGTTTGTGTGTCTGTCAGTTTGTGTGTCTGTGAGTGTATGTTTGTTTGTCTGAGAGTGTTTTTTGTGTGTCTGTGAGTGTCTGTGAGATTGTGTGTCTGTGAGTTTGTGTCTGAGTTTGTGTGTCTGTGAGTGTTTGTGAGTTTGTGTCTGTGAGTGTTTGTGTCTGTGAGTGTTTGTGAGTTTGTGTGTCTGTGAGTGTTTGTGAGTTTGTGTGTCTGTGAGTGTTTGTGAGTTTGTGTGTCTGTGAGTTTGTGGGTCTGTGAGTGTTTGTGAGTTTGTGTGTCTGTGAGTTTGTGGGTCTGTGAGTGTTTGTGAGTTTGTGTCTGTGAGTGTTTGTGTCTGTGAGTGTTTGTGAGTTTGTGTGTCTGTGAGTGTTTGTGAGTTTGTGTGTCTGTGAGTGTTTGTGAGTTTGTGTGTCTGTGAGTATGTGGGTCTGTGAGTGTTTGTGAGTTTGTGTGTCTGTGAGTATGTGGGTCTGTGAGTGTTTGTGAGTTTGTGTGTCTGTGAGTTTGTGGGTCTGTGAGTGTTTGTGAGTTTGTGTGTCTGTGAGATTGTGTGTCTGTGAGATTGTGTGTCTGTGAGATTGTGTGTTTGTGTGTCTGTGAGATTGTCTGTTTGTGAGCTTGTGTGTCTGTGAGTGTGTATGTGTGTTCTGCTCGCACCTTGTCGTCCAGTTGTTTGTAGAGTTTGCGTATCTCTTCCTCATATTTGAGCTTGTGTTCCTCTGGGATTAACACACACACACTGATGCTCTGGTTGTCTTCACTGACATCAGACTCCTCAGCCATGAGATCCAGCGCTGACACACACTCTCCTGAAACACAATCACACCATTATGTACTCGTACTACAGTAAAACTATAATACAAGTTTACAGGACCCTCCTCTTAAGCTTTTAGAAACATTCTGTCATTTTGTCTTCATTTCACTACAGTTTTACTTTAGTAACCCTTACACTACTTACTTCTAATGTGGAAGTACACTGGTACATTTTAATACTTTTTTAGTACTTTTTTCTCATTACTGGGGTGATACCATGGTACAAACTAATAAATGGTGTAATATTTATTCATTTAGCAGATGCTTTAGCGAATGAATGTCAGATATTTACATGATACTCCAAGGTACTTCCAAGAGTACCATGGTACTGCCATGGTAAATGTCCAAAGAAAAAATAAAATTGCTGTGTCTTATTTAAAATCATTACAAAGTAAGCATACTTTGGCAATATTCTCCAATAGACTGAAAAAAATATTGTGATTTACTTTAAAACGATTTTTACTCAGAAATTGCTAGTAAATAATAACAAAGAAACGGCAAGTAACACATGAAACTTTGAAGTAAAAAACTGAAATAGTACTTGCAAGTAAAACATGCTTCAATAATCTTTGTTTTATCTATTAAAATGTATTTATTTAGTTTAATTCAATTAAAATAAATTATTAATTTATTATTTAATTATTTATATTACAATTATTTTAAAAAAATCAATATGATCAAACAAATATTTAAATAAAAAAAATATATTTTTTAAATATTTAAAACTGATTTTACCACATTAAATGTACGATTAATGTATTTAATTTTATTAAAATATACCAATATGATCACACAAATATTTAAATGTTTTTATTTATTTATTTAAAACTGATTTTACCATGGTGCATGTCAGCATTTTTTGTTTTGTTACAAAATGTACTATAATAAACTTACAACTTTTTAAAGGGTAATATATATTTAGTCACGCCAGTATTGTAAATATATCAATATTATCAAATAAATAGACTTTTTAAATATATTTTTTTACAATTATTTTTACTTATTTAAAACTATAATTTTATCAAACCCCATGCATTACTATGATAAATATGTCTGATGAATATACCACCATGTTACCAGTCCAAATCAATCACGGTCTCGTAGAGAAATCAGGTGTGTGTGTGTGTGTGTGTGTGTTCTCACCGTCACGCCCGCGGTTAAGCTCCGCCTCCAGCCTCTGGATGTTCTCCTTCAGGTTCTTGTTCTTCTCCTTCTCTTTCTCATATTTCCTCTTCCACTGTTCTGCTGTCAGCTCCAGGTTCACCGACGCCGTGTTCCTGATGGTCTTTGCGCTGAGAGAGATGGAGTGTCACTCTAAAAAATCTTGGGTTATTTTTTCTACCCAAATCCTGGGTTGAGCCTTTTGGGTAAATTTTTTGGGTTATTTTTTCAGTGTTTGGGTAGTTTTTGTGTAACCCAGATCCTGGGTCAGAAGTAACAACCCAGGGGTTGAGTTATTTATCGCAGGCTTTTTGCGACCTCTTGAGGAGAGAGCAGTGCAGCTCCGTCAAATTGTTATTTTTTATATATAAAAATTCATTATTGTTCTGTATATAATTTAATTTTATTCAAAGCAACATACAGGGGCATCAACCCATCGTCGATTCGGGTCACCTACACGAGTTTAAGTTAATCCGAAAACATTCATTCATGTATGAAGTAAAAAAAAAAGCAAAAAGCTAGAACTATAGTAAAAATAAAAATGGGTTAAATCAACCCATTATGCTGGGTTAAATAAACAACCCAAATTGTAATATTTTAACCCAGTGGTTTTAGAGTGTGTGTTACCGTTGTCCGAACATCAGAGTGGATTTGGTCTCGGCGTCGTTGAAGGCTGAAGGTGAGCAGCAGATGAACATGGTGGTTCTGCAGTTTCCGCCCAGAGAATCCTGAAGGATCCGCGTCATCTTACTGTCCCGGTACGGCACGTGAGTCTTCTGCACCGACAGAGAGAACTTACTGAGTTTAAATGGGTTAAAGCTGACATATTATGCCCCTTTTTACAAGATGTAATATAAATCTATGGTGTCCCCAGAGTGTGTCTGTGAAATTTCAGCTCAAAATATAATCATTTATTACAGCTGTTCAAATTTGCCACTTTTTGGGTATGAGCAAAAATGTGCCGTTTTTGAGTGTGTGTCCCTTTAAATGCAAATGAGCTAGAAATGGCATGCTTTGCTCAAACTGTTGCCATTGCGTTAGAACTGGTCACTGTTGTTAGACTGGGTAAACCCAGCCCGATCTGATTTGATTTCTCCCCGTACATTCTACTATCCTGCTTCCGTTAAATCTGCGAGGACCAATCACAAACTGGCTTATCCACCTGGCGCGCTATTGGTGGGTTTAATCCAATCCAATTCATTTTAACCCCTCGACGATGCTTAATGGCTTCTTTAGTTTAGCAAACAAGTTGCTCGAGTGGGTGTAAATACCACTCACTTTCATGTTTTTTTTTGCGTCGCTCTACAAAGTACGTCACCCGGATCGTTGGTCTGATTGGTTGAAGGACTATCCAATTGCGTACAGAGTCATCTGAACTATACCCGTTGATCGCGCCTCTTGTGCAGAAGAAAATACAGAGCAGACTCTCCAGACTAATGTTCAATCTTAAAGGACTGAGCTTGGTCTGGTGATAGCCAGACTCGCTTGCGAATCCAAATGTCGGCTGGTGTGTGTAAGCATGCAGATTAAGGGCCGGTAATATTACAATAAGATCCTTTTCATACATAAGAAAATCTGATCGGCTCATTTTCTGACATGCTTGCAGAGAAAAGCTCACCAGAACACAGTTACTGGGTTTCACTTTTCATGTTTTCTGGGTTGGTGGATGCAACAGGGACTCGATAATAGCACTTAAACACGGAAAAAGTCAGATATTCATGATATTTCCCCTTCTATCCATCAATCTGTTCCTCTGAAGGGAAGTGCAAGGCATTGGTTTGATATGCAGATGCTGTGACTCACGGTGCCTTCGGCCAGAGCTGAGATGACGTTTCCCAGCGCTGACAGAGACTTGTTGATGTTCTTGGCTTCATCCAGGACCGATCCCTCTGCTCCCGTCTTACTCACCTGGAAAAATAACACTACACTTCAAATGTCTGGGGTCAGTATGAAGAAATGAATCGTTATTATTCAATACGGCTGCATTAAAAGAGACAGTAAAGACATTTATAATGTGACAAAATATTATATTTCAAATAAATGCTGTTCTTTTGAACTTCCTATTCATCAAAGAATCCTGACGAATAAAATGTATCACAGTTTCCATAAAATATGAAGAAACAACACTGATAATAATCATAAATGTTTCTTGAGCATCAAATCATGATATTAGAATGATTTGTGAAGGATCATGTGACACTGAAGACTGGAGTAATGATGCTGAAAATCCAGCTTTGATCACAGGAATAAATTACACTTTACTATATATTCACATAGAAAACAGTTATTGTAATAATACTGTAATATTTGTACAATTTTTACTGTATTTTTGATCAAATAAATGCAGCCTTGATGAGCAGAAGAGACTATATATATATATAATTATTCAAGAGAATTTGAATAAGGGAATAATACACTAAAAATGACTTTTCAAAGTTATAAATAAATCAAAGATTACTGGAGTATGTTTTACAAAAAAAAAAAAACTTTCTATTTCAAAATTTCATATTTAATTAAATGTGTTACTTGTCGTTTCTTTGTGATTAATTGTGAAATTTACTAGGAATTTTCTACGTGAAAATTGTTTCTACATCAGATTTTTTCAGTGCATGTTAAACAAGTGTGTATTGCACTTTTTTTTATTGAACAGAGTTCTCAGATGTTTCTCCTAAAAGTTCTCAGGAGAAATAAAGACTCTTTAGCTGAGAGACACATGCGGGATTAACGAGATCTTTTCTCCATTTAATCTCACTCTAGGAGTAACGTTTGAGACATTAATGAGATGTATTTCTGTCCTGCAGGAGGACACACACTCTCACGAGGCTATGAAAGCACCTTCTCGCTGCCGGCCAGATCCACCAGGTAGAGTTTCCCACAGAGTTTCTGCTCCGTCTCCACGTGCTCCTGTTTGATGCTGATGAGGAATATGCTGTGACTCCTGGAACTGTGTTCATTCATATCTGACACACAACATCACACCAGTCACAAACAACATGTCTTCAATGTTCAAAACATCCGTTTCTTTTCTTGTACGTTTAGGGAACATTCCATTTGATCATTCTTCAAACATTATGGGAATGTTACTTTTGAATATTCTCGGAATGTTCTGAAACAAGTAGTTACATTTAAAAAATGTTACATTTCCGATAAAAAGTGTTCCATGAATGATTGATAAGCAAAATTTTTGTGCAAACATTTTAAGGACCAGATAATTTTAAATGATACTTGATTCTGATTGGTCAATAGCGCCATCCAGCGGTATGTTATTCCCAGATAACATCCGGGTTACTACATTTACATGTATGCATTTGGCAGATGCTTTTATCCAAAGCGACTTGCATTGCATTTCAAGCTACACATTTACATTCTTATAAGTTCTTTCTTTCCCTGGGAATCGAACCCATAACCTTGGAGTTGCAAGCACCAGCGCTCTACTGTTTGAGCTACAGGAAAGCTGTAGTCACCAGCGCTAGGAAAAATTTTTCTTCGTGGAAGTTTTGCGTTTGGTGAGCTAATAAAGTATTAAAACTCAGTCGAATCAATATTTTGTGTACAGTTATTTAATTATGGCATCCAGTATCGTGGACACGCTCTCTCTGGTTTCATACAAATGCAGCGGCGGCCATTTTGTGTTTTGTACACTGTTGGATTATGAGACACAAACAGGTACGATTTTAAAACAGTTTAATCTGAAATCAATATCTCTGATCTCCATAATTATTAATGTGGTGAAATGCTGTGTAATAAGTGTTATGACTGTAAACCGTATCTCTTAAATGTCCGTCTAGTTTGATCTCGCCGCTGAAACTGCTCTCTCCACGAAGCTTTACGTTTAAAGATCTAATCAAATATTTCAACTCAGATCAATATTCATTCATTCATTCAATATTTCGTGTCTAATTATTTACTGATGTGGCAAATAGGCGTGTAATAAGCGTGATAATGTACATCCAACCGGTTGTTATCTCAGAATAAACCCCTTCAGGGGAACAACCGGCTGGATGTACATTATCCCTTACTGAAAGAACGTTTGTTTGTAACTTTAAGAGAACCTTTGCAGAACGTTCCCTGATAGCTGGGACTTTATAGTGTGTCCGTAAACATCTTTACACAGTTTCAGCAATGCTCTGTGATGTGCAGTAATCCTGGGGTTATTCTGAAAGTGTGGCTTAGAGATACTGACTTGTAACAGCGACGTGACGATTGGCTTTTCCCTCGTCAATAACATCCATCACTTCATCAGGGCTGGAAACAAAACGTTCAGTGCAACCCTGTACACACACACACACACACACACACACACACACACACACACACACACACACACACATTGTAAGACGAAACATATTGGCACGTCTTTATCTAACAATACCAGATGTTATGATATATGACATGATGACACAATATATGATACAATATTATGATACTATACACTACTTTATATTTTATATGATATGATGCAATATGTAACGATACGATAAGATATATGAATATTATATAAAATATGAATAAATATATTTATAAATAATATAAAATATATCATATTGTAGATATAATATTGTATCATATATATGATTATATCATCTATGATATGATATGTGATAATATAACACAATATATGATATGAAACATGAAGGGAAAACATTTGTTAAATTGTAAATAAAACTGATCATTAGAGCATGAAAAGAAAAGAAAATAATTTTTTTTTTAATTCAATGAGTTACTTGCCATTTCTTTGTAGTTGTTTGTGAAATTTAACAGCAATTTCTGAGTGGAAATAGTGCCTATATCAGTTTTATTTAGTGTATTTATTATATGTTTGCAGGTTTTGAGTTCTGAGAGTTTTCATAATATAATGATCTCATTTATTTGAGAAGATTAAGGAAGATTTGATTGCTCAAACATCAGTGATGTTCACGGCTCCTGCATCTCGACAGAGAGAATCGGCTCACCTTCACATAGGGAACTCGGTTCTTGTCCTCGTGCACAGACAGGTTTGTCTTACTCACTGTGAGAGAGAGAGAGAGAGAGAGAGAGGGAGAGAGGAGGATGAGGGAGAGAGAGAGAGAGAGAGAGAGAGAGAGAGGAGGATGAGGGAAAGAGAGGGAGAGAGAGAGGAGGATGAGGGAGAGAGAGAGAGAGAGAGAGAGAGAGAGAGGAGGATGAGGGAGAGAGAGAGAAGAGGATGAGGGAGAGAGAGAGAGAGAGAGAGAGGAGGATGAGAGAGAGAGAGAGAGAGAGAGAGGAGGATGAGGGAGAGAGAGAGAGAGGAGGATGAGGGAGAGAGAGAGAGAGAGAGAGAGGAGGATGAGGGAGAGAGAGAGAGAGAGAGGAGGATGAGAGAGAGAGAGAGAGAGAGAGAGAGAGGAGGATGAGGGAGAGAGAGAGAGAGAAGAGGATGAGGGAGAGAGAGAGAGAGAGAGAGGAGGATGAGAGAGAGAGAGAGAGAGAGAGAGGAGGATGAGGGAGAGAGAGAGAGAGGAGGATGAGGGAGAGAGAGAGAGAGAGAGAGAGGAGGATGAGGGAGAGAGAGAGAGAGAGAGAGAGGGAGGATGAGAGAGAGAGAGAGAGAGAGAGAGGAGGATGAGGGAGAGAGAGAGAGAGAGAGAGAGAGAGAGGAGGATGAGGGAGAAAGAACAAAGAAAATTCAGCTGTTCCAAACCCATGCAACTTTACACTGAAATCAAAGAGCATGTTTTACAAGATAATCCGATTTCAGTCTTTCTACTTCAAAGTTTCAATGTGTTACTCGCTGTTTCTTTGTAATTAATTGAGAAAATTGTTCCTAAACCAATTTTTTTCAGTGCATTTCTTCTGTGGAACACAAACAATGTTCAGCATGATGAGGATTCGTACCTTCAAGCTCAAAAAACACACCATGCAAATCATTAAATAGTCTTGCATTTCAGTGTGTTTCACTCACGAATCTCTCATACCTTCAGAAGATGTGTAAATATACAGTGCAGGTTTTGTGATGAACTACCGTTTTGATATTTTTATGATGCTTTTATGGTGTTTCTTCTGTCTTAATTTATTGCATCACTCTTAGAAGAAAAGTTTCTATATATAAGCTTAAATGTTTCCGTCAGAGTTTGATATTTAGAAAAAAAAAATTTTTTTTTTTTTTTTTTGATCTCATTTTATGAATTAAGCAGCTCGTAAACATACTTTATCACTAGAAAATTGTGATATCACGAGACATTTCTCCCTACATAGACATTTTTGGGCAAAAAGGGTTCTTTAAAATTGAGGTCTAGAACCCCATTTAGCCTTTTTTTCCTAAGAGTGAGAGCTGAGCTTTCTGCTAAACATCTCCTCTTGTGTTCCACAGACGTCTGGGTCTGGAGTGACACGAGGGCGAGTAAATGATGACAGAATCTGCTTATTTTTAGCTGAATTATTCCTTTAATGAGCACATGCACATCCACAGAACGGCCTGAGTTTATGATGACAGTAACAAGCCTTTGAGACAGACGCGTCTCTAATCAGACTAACACACACACACACACACACACGCGTGCGAGGGAGAGAGAAGCTTCATTCGAGTCGAGGCAGATATAAACCACATATGTGAACATCAGTTTCTTTTTAATCAAATATAGATACAGCGAGACTGACGTCATCTCGCTTCATATTTCATCTTCTCAGCGCCTGTCGATCTCTATCTGTTTCATTACTCATCTCTCTCTCTCTCCTCTCTCTCTCTCTCCTCTCTCTCTCTCTCTCTCCCTATCTCTCTCTCTGTCTCTCTCTCTCTCTCTGTCTCTCTCTCTCTCTCTCCCATCTCTCTCTCTTTCTCTCTCTCTCTCTCTGTCTCTCTCTCTCTCTCTCCCTATCTCTCCCCTCTCTCTCCTCTCTCTCCTCTCTCTCTCTCTCTCTCTCTCGCTCTCTCCCTCTCTCTCTCTCTCTCTCTCTCTCCCTATCTCTCCCTATCTCTCTCTCTCTCTCCTCTCTCTCTCTCTCTCTCTCTCTCTCTCTCTCTCTCTCTCTCTGCCATCTGTCCAAATCTTCCCAGATTGCTCAGTGACTCAGCAACTCAAACACAGACGAGTGTTGTCCCTCAGCCTGATCATGTATTCACGCAGCAGATGTGAACACAGACGCTCTTATCTAAGGCTCAAACGCTGAGATTTGTGGGTTTGCTGGTGTTTGACTGTTCAGGATTGCTCGTTTTACGGGGTTTTCTGCTAAATACACTAGAGTTCAAAAGTTTGGGGTCGGTAGATTTCTTAATGTTTTTGAAAGAGTCTCTTCTGCTCTCTTTTATGTGATCAAAATACAGTAAAAATTGTGAAATATTATTCTAATGTAAATCATCTGTTTTCTATGTGAATATATAGTAAAGTGTAATTTATTCCTGTGATCAAAGCTGAATTTTCAGCATCATTACTCCAGTCTTCAGTGTCACATGATCCTTCACAAATCATTCTAATATGATGATTTGATGCTCAAGAAACATTTATGATTATTATCAATGCTGAAATAGTTCATATTTTTGTGGAAACTGTGACACATTTTATTTTTCAGGATTCTTTGATGAATAGAAAGTTCAAAAGAACAGCATTTATTTGAAATATAATCTTTTGATCAATGTAATGCATAGTAACAAGTATTAGTTTCTTTCAAGAAATAAAATCGTACTGACCTAAAACTTTTGAACGTTAATGTACATAAAAACGATCGTAAAATAAATGGTTAATTCCTCAGAGCACACTTTATATCCAGTTTAAATAGATTATACCTGCACAATAAAGGATATTAATGTATTTTAATTATAGCAAAGCCAGTGTTCGTTCTCTGCATGTATTTAGGTCGACCTAAGACAAAACACACACTGACTCACCCGTCAAGTAGGTCACGGATCTTATCCATGTAGATTTCAAAGTAGGAAACCTTGAGAGAGAAACGAGATCGGCTAATGATGTGGAATTATCTGAACGCTTTTCATTCCTCACTAGAAAACAATAGGATCTGTAAATGGCTTTTTTATTCAGTTGTCTTCGCACCTTTAATGTGGAACTCCAGGTTTTCATCCATGATGTAGATGTGGTTAAAGATGTCTTCAGCAATCCTCGGGATAATTCCCCTTCCGTTAGGATCGTGCAGCTTTCCCTGATGGAGAAGAAATAAGCACATTTTAAGGCGAGACACTACAGGTGAATAGGGTAAAAATTTTAACTAGCAGATATCACCATAAAACTTTCCCAGTTGATTACCTACATTAAGATGAGAAACAAATTATTTCAGGATTTCTGTAATTTAATGTTTAAATATGCAAATTAGACAATATCTAATTAAATATGCGCTAATTTGCATATATTTAAAAAAACGAAATCTGAGTATTGGATAAAGCCAGGTTAAAAAATATTTTTTCATTGTGTTCACATATTAGATGGGGAAAAAATTACAGAGGGATTTATGGATATCTACTTTTGTTATCCTGTAAATCAGAATATACTGTCAATAGCCTTAAAAATATGATTTTCGCCATGTTTTTTGGAATAAAATGTTATATAAATCAGGCTAGGAATAATATATTTACAAATCCCTCAGTAAATGTCTTCATAATATAACTAGGTACAAGACTGGAGAGTTTGGTGTATATCGGTGCTACTGAAGTGGAGATTTCAGACTTGGAGAATGAGAGAAAAGTCATTTTGAGAAAACGGGCTTTAAAGATTTATCATCAGCCAATGAGATTGCGCATTCAGCCCTTTTACTTTCACAATTGGTTGCTGATAAAAAGGAAATGACCATATTTGGATCCGACAGCATTGTACAGGAGAGAGAGAGCTTTCCAGCGGTGTGTGTGATGACAGGGAGCAGACAGGGATCGTGGAGCAGCGGGAGGATTTACAACGACAACTTTTGTTGAATTTATGAGAAATCTACAGACGCAAACAGACAAAGTGCAGTAAAATAAAGACCTAAATGTGTATTTCAGACTTTTTTTCACCACAGTCTGAAAGATGACATGTTATTGAAGACAAATATCCAAAAATCTCAAAATTGACCAGTAAAAAAAAAACGATGTTTTTGTCTGCCGTGTCTCGCCTTAATATGCAAACATCTGCTTATGTGTTTCACAGAGATAGATAGTCATGTGGGTTTGGATCCTGATTTGGTTTAGTTTCTTTAATAGTGAGTAAACAGAAGCAGTTTTACCTCCATTGTGTAGGTTTTACCCGAGGATGTTTGTCCGTATGCAAAGATGGTGCCGTTGTAGCCGTCCAGAACATCTGTGGGCAAAAGAGATATTTGGACAATTATTTACAGTATATATTATTGAAGAATCGATGTCGATCTTTGACTCGCGTTCATACACACTCACCTTTAACGATCTGTTTGGCACAGGTGTTGTACACTTGCTCCTGTGTGCAGTTCGTTGGAAAGACTTTATCAAAAACATACGGCTTCCCCTGAAAGACACCGACACACACACTTATGAACAGACTGACGTGTGCAGGTTTATGATCAGTTTACAGATTTTCTCAGTCGCTTTGGTGCATTTTTCAAATCATCCTTAATATTTGCAAAGAAGTATGTGCATTCTCAAAACAATTACTCACTTACTCAAAATCTTTAGTTCAAGTATTTATGTCAATGAACATCTCAGTGCCATCAGAATGTAAAGTCCTTGTGTCATTGTTCCCAAACAAGATAGTCTAAATGCTTAGTCATGTTGTCAATAAAACACTGCACTCTGTGAGTATTACCTGATGTAAACTATGACAACATTTTGGATGACAGTCACTGTATTGAAATGTACAAAGCTGCGCTTCTTCTGTATGCCATTTATCCACTTCAGAAGTACACATTTACACACTACTGTACGAGAGTTATTGATTGAAAGAGACTGCAGGATTCACAGTTACACTTTTACTAGTGATCTGACAAAAAAACAACATTACAATATTATTGTGATATAGAAAAGGAAAAGAAATAGGAGCACAAAGGTGAAAATACAACATTAGAAAGGCAAACACAGGAAAGACACTTAAAGTAATTGGTAAAGATTGCCTCAACTCACATCACTGGCTTAGAGACAAGACGGATGGATGATTGGATAGATAGATAGATAGATATTTATAAAGTGAAACAGTTTGAAAACACCTCACAAACACATGACATGCATGAAATAATATGTAACACACGGAAGCTTTGCCTGTTATAATTAAACATAAAAGCAATTAGAGGTGAAGCAACACACTGCAACACACACACACACACTTCACATTAATCGCTTCAGTCAGTAATTAGTCCCATGAGCTTTAATTGATCCTCAGAAGTCTACAGAGCAGAAACACACACACACACACACACACACACACACACACACACATACACACACACATTCGTACACACACACACACACACACACACACACACACACACACACATTCGTACACACACACACACACACACACACACACACACACACACACACACACACACGCGCACACACACACACAAACTCACTCACACACACACATACACACACACACACACACACACACACACACACACACACACTCATGCACGCACACACACACACACACACACACACACACACTAACTCACTCACACACACACACACACACACACACATATACACACACACTATCTCACACACACACACACACACACACACACACACACACACACACACACACACTAACTTACACACACACACACACACACACACTAACTTACACACACACATATTCACACACACACACACACACACACACACACACACACACACACACACACACTCTCACTCATACACACCCACACACACATTATATCATGTAGGACGCAGACAGCGCTGCACGTTTGTGATGACAGAACGCCGCACCTTTGCTCTCAGTGAGTTCAGTTTCCCCGACGCCTCTTAATTTAGAGTTTATGTCTGTGAGCTTGAAGGATCATAATGGGAATCATAAAGCAAACGCACACAGTGTTTCTAGAGTCTCAGCGAGTCTGCAGAGATGAGATAATCCACACACACACACACACACACACATCTGTTTTAATCATCTGACAACTGCCCAGAGTAACACAGGAGATGAAATGAAGAGCGGATTGAAGAGTGAGGGATGAGCAGAGGAAGATAAAGCACCCGCAGATGAGAGGAGATGAGAGGAGTGTGAGGGGGATTGTGGGATATGCTCTAATGACTTCAGTCCAGCACAGATCATACACTAGCACTTTATCAGCTTCATCCATCCATACATCCCTCTCTCCACTGCTGCTGTTCACTTACAATCATGTTTACAATGAGACAGACAGACAGATGGATGATATATATATATATATATATATATATATATATAGATGGATGGATGGTTGATAGATAGATAGATATATAGATAGATAGATGGATGGATGGATGGATGGATGGATAGTTGATATATAGATAGATAGATGGATGGATGGATGGTTGATAGATAGATAGATAGATAGATAGATAGATAGATAGATAGATAGATAGATAGATAGATAGATAGATAGATAGATAGATAGATGGATGGATGGATAGTTGATATATAGATAGATGGATGGATGGATGGATGGATGGATGGTTGATATATAGATATATAGATGGATGGATGGATGGATAGTTGATATATAGATGGATGGATGGATGGATGGATGGTTGATATATAGATATATAGATGGATGGATGGATGGATGGTTGATATATAGATATATAGATGGATGGATGGATGGATGGATGGATGGTTGATATATAGATAGATAGATGGATGGATGGATAGTTGATATATAGATAGATGGATGGATGGATGGATGGTTGATATATAGATATATAGATGGATGGATGGATGGTTGATATATAGATAGATAGATATATGGATGGATGGATGGATGGATGGATGGTTGATATATAGATAGATAGATGGATGGATGGATGGATGGTTGATATATAGATGGATGGATGGATGGATGGATGGATGGATGGATGGTTGATATATAGATGGATGGATGGATGGATGGTTGATATATAGATAGATAGATAGATGGATGGATGGATGGTTGATATATAGATAGATAGATGGATGGATGGATGGATGGTTGATATATAGATATATAGATGGATGGATGGATGGATGGTTGATTGATAGATAGATATATAGATAGATAGATAGATAGATGGATGGATGGATGGATGGTTGATTGATAGATAGATATATAGATAGATAGATAGATAGATGGATGGGTGGGTGGATGGATGATTGATAGATAGATAGATAGATAGATAGATAGATAGATAGATAGATAGATAGATAGATGGATGGGTGGATAGATGGATGGATGGATGGATGGATGGATGATTGATTGATAGATAGATATAGATAGATAGATAGATAGATAGATAGATAGATAGATAGATAGATAGATAGATAGATAGATAGATAGATAGATAGATGGATGGATGGATGGTTGATTGATAGATAGATATATAGATGGATGGGCGGATGGATAGTTGATATATAGATATATAGATATATAGATAGATGGATGGATGGATGAATGGATGGATGGATGGTTGATTGATAGATAGATAGATAGATGGATGGGTGGGTGGATGGATGATAGATAGATAGATAGATAGATGGATGATTGATAGATAGATATATAGATGGATGGATGGATGGATGGTTGATTGATAAATAGATATATACTGTAGATGGATGGATGGATGATTGATAGATAGATATATAGATAGATAGATGGATGGGTGGGTGGGTGGATGGATGATTGATAGATATATAGATAGATAGATGGATGGGTGGGTGGATGGATGATTGATAGATAGATAGATAGATAGATAGTAGAGATGCGCGGTTTGCGGTTACAGCCGCGGACTCCGCGGATAAACCGCGGATCGGGCGGATGACGTGATGAAAAATAATATTTTAATTAAATTCGGGCGGGTGGCGGGCGGTTGAACCAATCCAATGAAAAATATATGTATACACCAATCAGCGGATGGTGGGCGGGTGCGGTTTTGAAAATTGGTCAAAAACGTTGGTGCGGATGGATGGCGGACGGATGATGAGTTTTGTGATGCGGTTGTGGATGAAATAATAGCCCATCCGCGCATCTCTAATAGATAGATAGATGGATGGGTGGATGGATGGATGGATGATTGATAGATAGATAGATAGATGGATGGATGGATGGATGGATGGATGGATGGATGGATGGATGGATGGATGGATGATTGATGGATGGATGGATGGATGGATGGATGGATGGATGGATGGATGGATGGATAGATAGATAGATAGATAGATAGATAGATAGATGGATGGATGGATGGATGGATGGATGGATGATTGATAGATGGATGGATGGATGGATGGATGGATGGATGATTGATAGATAGATAGATAGATAGATAGATAGATAGATGGATGGATGGATGATTGATAGATAGATAGATGGATGGATAGATGGATGGATGGATGGATGGATGATTGATAGATGGATGGATGGATAGATAGATAGATAGATAAATAGATAGATGGATGGATGGATGGATGATTGATAGATAGATAGATAGATAGATGGATGGATGGATGGATGGATGGATGCATGGATGGATGGATGGATGGATGGATGGACGGACGGACGGACGGACGGACGGACGATTGATAGATAGATAGATAGATAGATAGATAGATAGATAGATAGATGGATGGATGGATGGATGGATGGATGGATAGAGGATGGATGTAGTCTTGAGTTTCTTCCGGGAACGAACATGTCACAATATTCCTCATTATAATAATTCATAAGCAGAATAAAGGGGCGGGGCCTGGTTGAGTTAGTTAGTAGTGTGTTAAACTGGCGGTTATGGTAAAAGGGGCGGGACATTTCCCAAACACACTCTAAGCGCTCGACCAATCACAACACACTGCTCCAGCCGACCAATCAGAGCACAGTGTGCTTTTCAGAAGGAGGGGCTTCATAGAAACAGGAAGTAAACAGAGCGTTATTGACAGACTGGGAAGAGAGGAGCCGCAACAATGGAGAATATGAGGAGAATAATCAACATTCAAGCAGGAAAACCTGTTCTAGTAGATCCTGAAAACATCATCAAGACTTTGTTTTGTTAGACGTTATCTTCTACTGTGATTAATGAGTGCAATATGACACTGACAGACAGATCGAGCAGGTCTTGTTTAAACTGCATTCGAGCTGCTGAGACAGAAGATTATTGAGCTGAGATGCATTAAAAACACCAAACGATCTGCTCTCTCTCTCTCTCTCTCTCTCTCTCTCTCAGCTTATTTCACTCCTCTATTTTTTGGTGCATTTGTCTCTTTCTTCTTCACATCTCTGTCTTTCGTTTAATCCTCCAGCAGTTCCTCTCTCCAGCATCGGCAGCTAAGTCTCACACAGAAAGACTTTCAGGACAGATTTCTTAAATGAGGATGGTGAAGGTCACTGACATTCTCACACGAGTCCTGAGCTTTTATCAGATTCACTGAAAGTCAGAAATGGGAACAAAAGAACGGTCAGAAACTGAGTCTGCAGGCTTATGTCGTGTTTCAACACTGAATCGCGTTTCTGCACCAGAAATCCTCATAATTAAGGGATTTCTGGGTTAGTTACACTGAGGATCAATTATAAAAGGCTTGTCAGGAGTGAACCATTGAAATTAATTGAAATTTAATTTACATTCGGAGCAACACATTTACATGCACCTGCTCATTCATCTACCCGAAATAGAGCCTAAACCACAGACAGCAGCAACAAACAGCTTAAAGAGGACACATTATACCCTTTTACAGTCTTGATGATGTTTTCAGGCTCTACTAGAACAGGTTTTCCTGCTTGAATGTTGATTATTCTCCTCATATTCTCCATTGTTGCGGCTCCTCTCTTCCCAGTCTGTCAGTAACGCTCTGTTTACTTCCTGTCTCTATGAAGCCCCTCCTTCTGAAAAGCACACTGTGCTCTGATTGGTCGGCTGGAGCAGTGTGTTGTGATTGGTCGAGCGCTTCGAGTGTGTTTGGGAAATGTCCCGCCCCTTTTACCATAACCGCCAGTTTAACACACTACTAACTAACTCAACCAGGCCCCGCCCCTTTATTCTGCGTATGAATTATTATAATGAGGAATATTGTGACGTGTTCGTTCCCGGAAGAAACTCAAGACTACAATGGAGGCGTTTCAGGAGTTCAGAAACACTGACACTAGCTATGTTTCCATCAACTTGTCAATCGAATTATCTGAAGTTCGGTAAAAAAAATCATGCGAATAAAGCTGGTGAAAGTGTGTTTCCATCAAACGGCTTTAAAGCGAATAAAAACCTGTGCGTAATGACGTCACATGCTGTTTTGCGATCAAATTGGTATATCGAATTGATTTGAGACATTTTAAGGTGTTTCCATTCATTTTCGCACTGAATCGCACAACATTCAAGCAAACATTTGCGAACAAGTTTTGCTAGACAAAATGGATCGCGCCATCTACCAACAAATGATCAATATTGCACAAGTTGTAATAGTGCAGAGTCCTGCACGGGTCCATTTTTGGAGACCCGCCCCCGCCCGTACCGGCAAAGTTCAGCACCAGATCTGACCCGTGCCCGCGATAAATCGCACACAAGCTAAAATCATTCCATTTAAAGTGCTTTATTTTTTATCTCGCACCTCTCTCAACATCACAATAGCCTCATGAATGGGCTAATGAGCGCCAAAGTGCGCTTTGTTTTGGGCCAATCAAGTAGCCTAGGCCACCTCCAGTTCACGCGCGGGCGCCTCTCCGTGTCCTGATTATTGCCTGCTATATTTAGCTCTTATTTATTAAATCCAGGAAAATGGTTGATTAAACATTGGTTAAAATTAAGATACAATTAATACAAAACGAAATTCACTTTAAAGAAAGTCTTTCTACAAAAACAAACTTAATAAAGTGGTCAAAATCATATCTGCCCACTCCATTTGTCTCCCGATATTCGGGATCATCTTATCTTATTCATGCTTTTTTCACTTTTCATATAATCAACATGAAATTGTAAACAAATATATATATATATTATTTTATTTAAACATGAATATGAAACTAAATCGTTTTTTACTGACTGGGCTACAACACATAGGCTTATTAGCCTGCCCTACAATCATTGAATATTATTTTGCTTGATTGACGGGTTTTTATTTAAAAGAAAGAGCGTAGCCTACACAATACTTAGGCCTACTAAAATATAATTAATATTATTTTATTGCATTTGTATTAGTTGTTTTGAAGAGTAAAAAAAAAAAAAAAAAAAAAAAAAATCGGTCGATCTTAACGCAAGTTTACAACCGGCCAGTCGGTCGGACTAAAAGGGAAAAAAAATGTATTGGGTCGGTCCTAAATTGACAGGATCGGTCGGGTAACGGCAAACAAGAATATTTTTAAGGATGCCCAAAACACATATTTGCGAGTGTGTAATGGCAATTTAGACATACAAATATTGCACATATTTTTCATCCGCTACCCGCCCGCAAGGAGTTCATTATCCGCCCGCATCCCCGCCTGTGAATTTTAGGAATGTCACAATCCACCCGTTTTAGCCACTTTTATGTGGGTACCCAACCCATTGCAGGACTCTAGGTGCTTATGTGACAGCTGATAGCGACATTATTTGACTATTATGACATTTCTTAGATTTTTGCTATAATAGCCGTTTTATTTTTCTGTTAAATTAAATTCAAAAAGTATCTCGTCTCCTCGTTTGTCCACTTTGTTGACACCGGCCATGTGTGCAAACCAGACAGTATATAATGGGTGCAAACTGGGCGGAAATAAACTAAAACTTCTTCTTTTGTGGCAGGTTGTACCCATAAAATGACCTAAAACTTAATCGCAATCCATTATTTATTCGGCAAATAACGTTTCCATCAGCGTTTATCGCATAAACCGTACATCGATCAAGATAAAATCCGATGAGACCGACCATATTTCATTTTAGTCGATATTCAAGAAATTCAATCGAATTTTACTGTTTCCATAAGGCATTTTTCATTCGATATCACATAATTCGGATAAAAACGTGTTGATGGAAACATAGCTACAGATATAGAGAAGAACTAAGATCTTTTTCATGCTCAAACTGAAAGATGAACATGGAAAAAAGCATAACAGGTCATCTTTACATCATCTCAATTCAGTCAGGTTTACTGAACAGAAAGTGTTTTTTTATGTCTATCTCTGTGTGTGGAACTTACATCAAGCTA